>BJCO01461448.1:0-16549 GCA_018326465.1 Flaveria floridana | reverse complement strand
TTTTATTTAGAAAACCCATTTTCTAAATTGGTGTAATTATTTAATTGCATGATCATATCATCAATTAAATATTTATTGGCGTTTGCTAAACTTTTTATTAGATATGACCCGACTTGGGTCATAACGTACTAACCACATCAATTTTCTGTGTGTCTTGGGCATAAAGGATCCAACAACATAATACTTCACGTTCATCTCATACTCATAATACGTAAGTCACAGAATAATACATAATAAGGACAATAAGAAAACATATCATCATAAACATCATGCATCATCCATTCCCGTACACATACACATACCTAACAGGTAATCATAGAACATAACCGACCCTCTGTTGGACAGCGGGGGTTCGGGGGCGGCAGCCCTTAACAGCGGGGTTCTTGGGGCGGTAGCCCCTAGTGGGGTCCAAGGGGCACCGCCCCTGGCTGGGGCCGTGCTGTTAAAATCGATCTTCCTGTTAAAACCTCTTACAATATTTCTAAGTTTTTAGGCGTATGAGCACTATGCAGGCACATGGGCACTATGCAGGCGCTTGGCCTTCTGGATACATGGGAACACTTAGGCGCATGGGAAGGTTTTGGGTGCATGGGCACTATTTGGGCGCATGGGCACTATTTGGGCGCATAGGCACTATTCAGGCATTTGGCCTTCTGGACACATGGGAACACTTAGGCGAATGTGAAGGTTCTGGGCGCATGGCCCAACACTTAGTCATTCTGGGCAGTATTCCAGATGCTTGGTATTATTTTGGTGCATGGGCCTGACTTAGACGCATGGACATCTAGGCGGTTGGGTACTATTCAGACGTTTGGGATTTCTGGGCGGTTGGGAACACTTAGTAAATTTAACCGTTTGCGCATGGGCCACTGTTTGGACGTTTGGGAAACTAACCCTTACTAAATTAACATAAATCAGTCCCAAATCATCTTATATCATGATCTAAATATAGTATTAACATTCTAAGCATCATAACAGGTACATACACACATATATATCCCAAATTTACACCCACCCACATACACATTTACATACACATACATGCGGGTGAAAACCCATCTTTCATAAAACAGCTTCACATGCATTTTCCAGCCCCAAAATTGTTAAAAACATGTTAAAAGGGGGTCCTAGAAACTCACCTTATGCAACTTTGGGTATAACTCCCTTCAAACTTGTTTGCTATGAGCTCAAACACCTAAAACCCACCAAAACACACACACACACAAACATACATACACATACATAAGTATAAACTCGAACTAAAATCAGTCAAGAACACCTAAAAATCATCAAATTCTTACCTTAAATTCAACTTTTCCTTCTTCTTTTTCAAAAACCCGAACTCTCTACTCTTTCTCTCTCTAAAATCGGTTGAAAAGGTGTTGTGCGGCAAACATGGGCGGCCATACCACCTTTTGTATAAAATATAATATATTATTTTGTACTTTTGACATATTTAACCCCTCAACTTGGGTTAAATTGCATTTTTCACTTTTATTCTTCTTTTTACAACTTCTTAAAATATCCGGGTGTTACACAACATAAAGTTGATGAGTTCAAGTGCTTAAAGTTTAAAAACAAAAAGGGACTCTTGAAGTCCACAATTTAAAGTTTAGTATCAGTTATCACTTTTGTGGGGTAACAACCAACCCTGCACTCAGTCCCGGCTAGCCTCTTCTAAAGTTATGTTATACCGGTTAACCCCGAAGGGAGAACTGAGCCTCAAAAATAGTGTACCATACCTGCCGGATGGTTCACCATAGTATCTTATCAAAACCTGTTACATGCCACAAACAATCCCTCAGGATCTCAGTGGGGTATCCTTCCTAACCGGAAGCCACTGTATATGGGGGATTCCCCAAATAGATCTATCCATATAAAAGAAGCGGTTTATAAAAGAATTAATGATTGTGATCTAAGTATCAGCAGGTATCATCAAAAGTCCACAACATAAGCATCATAAAATAGTACTGTTAAAAGTTTCAATTTAAAAGAGCATGCTTCATCCCCAAAACAAAAGTAAAAAGGGGACACTAGAACTCACCTGGTATCTTGATATAGATTCTGAGCTCGGTATAGAGTGAAGGGCTCCAACAATGAAAAATCCTAATTTGTACATATAAGGTTTATGTTTAGCATTAGCACGGTGTACATATAATATCTTTTGTTTATATGATAACATTACCAATTCTGTTTTACATCATGTGCCCAGTCACGTCTTTTCTATTATACATATATGCTCTTGACCATTTCTAAACTCATTAACATTTTTATACATATTTGTAGCTCAACACACATAAGTTATTATATTATCATTATATTTATATGTATATGAATTTCTAGCGCATGGTTATACCTAACGTTTCAGTTTCGTATCCTAGAACTCGTTTGTTCAAGTCAAATAAATATTGTTGTTATCTCTTAATTTTTATTAATCTTATGTATCTTTTGTCGTGATAGAGCTCAACATATTGTATACACATGCCAATTATCAACAAATTGTAAGTGAGTAGTGCGATTATACCTTTCCCTCGGTTCACGTTCGCTATTCCACTCATAATCGTCTCGATTTCATCATGTTCTTGTGGTTGACTACCCGTTGGCCTTATTTGGCCGAAACTCAACCGTATCATTCTAACACAACCATTACAATAATCAGCAGCAACAACCACAGTCAACACCATCGATCAACATCACTTATACCACCACTTAGACACCATCACAACCCGATTTTCCACGATCAATCTAACCAACATTTAGGCCATCGTCACAGCAGCCAACTCACCACCAAACTTGATAACTCACAACCAAGGATCATATTCATAGCCATCTTCACCATTACCATTATATCGACAACCGTGGTCCACCATACCCTGCGCCACTGAAACCTCCACCATCAACATAACCACGAACAATAACCACCACGACCATAACCTAAACCTATACCAACGACAGCCACCACTATCATCTCCTTTGCGGTCCTACACTACATCAGCCACCAACACATAACCACCAGCCGCAACTACAACACCGCGACTACACCCGATACCGACAGCCACCCCACAACACCATCACAATGACCAGTAACAACCACAGCCACAATCCTAGCCAATAGTCAACAGCCGCCAACATCACCACCATCACTAGGCCTCTATGGTCGAGGGCCACGAGGTCACCGGGCACCAGCCACCGTGGGCAATCGTTAGGAACCATCGTTCGATCACCACCGCTAACATCATCGGCCACAGCTGACACCCCTAACCACAGCCTACACACTGCCATCACCACCACCATCAGCAACCATCATAACAGCCGCCATCATCCACCGAGATACCACCCTATCACCAACGCCTCTGACCGGATTTACAGCACCACCACAGCACCGCCACAGCATCACCACAGCACCACCACAGCACCGCCACGGCACCGCCACAGCACCGACACAGCACCGCCACCTAAACCGCCCTTAACATCGTGACCAGACCCACGGTCGACCTCCATGACCACAACTTCCACAGCCGCATCTGACAAGAACCACAGCCTCAACAAACACCTTCATCAGCATCGTCATCAAGAACGTACCTGCAACCAACACCACCGCCTGCATCCATTGCCTAAACACCACAAAACCACCACCGCAGCCGCCTTTACCACTATTTTGAAATGCTGCCATCGTGATTCGGGGAAAACCACGACCACCATGGTGTTTAGGAGTTCGAGATCTAGCCGTTCATGTATGGCACTCTCTTTCACTCGCCGGAGAGTCGTCACCGGTGGCCGGAAACCGGCCAGAATTTGAGCGGGGGAGGGGGCTGCCGCCTCTCTCTATCTCTTTCTTTCTTCCACATTTTTTTAACAACCCTAAAATGAGAAAAAGTAGGTTTTATAGGTGGGTTGGATGGGTGGGATTCATACTGGGTTGGTTTCTATCGCGCTCTAAGTCTTCTCATTTTGCGTTTTAGATTTTATTTTATGATGATATTAATCATAAACGTTAGAAATATTTAAAGAATACTATTTCGTTACATTTAGAATTTGTCTGGTTATTAAATTGTCGCAATACGTTAATGTCACGTTTTAACCACGTTTAATTGTTTAATAGTTTGAACGTTTGTGCGTAAGCTTACACTTATTCACGTTATGACTTGTTAAGTTTGTTTAGCTATCATTGAAGCTTAGTATTTCCGTTTTGGGCTTCTAATAAAAGTAAGGTCTTAACAGGCCTTTACTGGGCCTAATGGGTTCATTTGTGTTTCGCATTGTACTTGTTAGGCCCAATTATAAAGAGTCTGAAATAAGCGTATGTAGTTTCATTTTAACATTTAAAACTTCAACACAAGTGGAATTTTAGGGTTGTCACACCTAGAAAATCGATCTCAACCCAAAAACCCCTCTTTCTGCTACAAGATTTAAATTTCCCACTCCACACAACAATCCTCACCTAAATCACCTCTCGTTCCAAACAACATTACCAAGATGGCTAATAGATTTGCAAAAGAACATAATGTTTGTGCTTTTCTTAACCCAGAAGACCCGGTGACCAAAGGATGCAGAGACATATTAGTTATTTGAGAAGATCAAGAATATCTTATGCATTATCTACGGAAACAATCCTCTGTTAATCCCATATGATAGATTTTTAGAGTATAGCAAGGATAGAGGAGGAGGAAGATGAAAAGGTGATTTATGCAAAAATAAGAAATGAAGAGTTAAGGGTTGATGAAAGAATTATCAGGAGGGTGTTATAGCTGGGAAAACAACCAGAGAGACATCCAGATGTGTTCGATCATGATTACAATCAAAGAATCTTTCATCTGATGGGATATGATGGTGATTAAAACAATGGAGAAATCAAGAAAGAAGATTATGCAAACCGTATAGGTTTCTATGTCATACTTATTTAAAATGTATGTCAAATAGAAAATCTGGGTTAGATAGATTTTAAAGGCGCATATCATCAGGTATAATTGGTGTATTTGACGGAAAAAGATACAACTATGCTAAATACATTTTTGGGTGCATATGTGATCACATTAGAGTACAAAAAGAAGATAAGATGTCCATGTTCCCTAGATTTCTGCAATTGATCATCAATGATGTACTATCCAGCATTCAAAGAGAAGGTGGAACTTTAGTTAAATCGCACTTTGGGAGGTCTGTGCTTAACAAGATCAGTGGGCTATATCATGGAAGAGATATGGAGTTGTTTGCTCATGTAATAGATGAAAATGCAAACATTCCACAAGAACTTATATACGTTGATCAACAATAACAAAAAGCACCACCTATTGAGTCACCTGAACCACTATAGCAAGAACCCTATCCTCCATCACCAACATCCTTAATCAATCAACCAGAAACACCATCTGTACATCTCAATTAACCACCAAATGAACTCACATGACCCTTCTTTCCTTCCTTTTCCTAATCATCATTGAATATTGCTGTAATAGAAATATTCTCACCTAATCATGTCAAACAATCACCACCATAATAAGAACCACACTCTCCACCGCTAACACCATTGATAAACCTACTAGAAACACCACCTACTAAAGCGAATTCACCATCAAGTGAGCACACCCAGCCTTTTTCCCCTTCCTAATCTCAATCATCACTTAACATTGCTGCCACAGAACCATTTTTCACCCAATCATAATTAAACTCCTTCTCATCCAATAACACAACAAACTTCCTCACCTTCATTTCCTGAAGGCATCTTAACAACTGAAAGCCCTGCACCTACTGAAATAATCAATCTTGATGATAATCATGATAGTAAAGTGATAGATAATGAAATAGAAGAAATCTGTTTAAAAGTTAAGGGGAGAAGGAAAAGGAAGTTGAACAACAAGAGAGAGTCACTTTGTTGACATTACTACTTTTGATGAAAATAATCTAGGAAAAGAGGAAATTACTATGAGTAAAAGATTCCCCGTTGCAAAATATGACAATCTCATCATCAAAAGTAATCAAAAGTATGAGAAATTAAGAGAGTTGAAAAGGAAGATAATGGAGAAAGATGATACAATTACAACTCAAGAAGCAACCATCCAGTTATTAAGAGAAGAAATTCAAACAAGTAATGAAGTTATTGACACTATGGATCAGTTTGTAGCTGAGTCCCTTGAGTCTGCTGACAAAGAAAGAAAAGAGAAGGAGAAATTCATGTCTGAGCTCAACAAAGCCTTGAAAACTATCTTTGAACAATCAGATTTGCTGAAAGCTAAAGATGAAGAGATAGAAGCTTTAAAGAAGAAGGTGTCTATACAAGAAGTAGTTATTCATCAATAACAAAATAAAGAAGCTGCTCAACCAACATCATCACTAGTGGCTAATCTGTCATTGGTGAAACCAAAAGAACCAACCATCAAGTGTCATAGAAAAAGAAAGTATTTATGATGAACAAGTCAAGAAGCTATTGTAATTGAAAATTCCCTAAAGAAAACAAAATTCATGTCTCCTGAGCGCACTCCATCAGCAGATCTATATATTCTCAAACCAATTCAAAACATTGAAGAAGAGGGTGAAGTTGAGTGGGAGGAATTAACAAAGAATGAGTCTCCTAAGGTTGTTGAAGAAGCAAGGTTTGATGATCTGCTGTCTACAGATGACATATTTGAGGAAAGAGTTCAATCCTCCATGTTCATGGATTTGATCAATAATGGTTTTCCCTATGACATGGTGGAAGGGATAAATATGAATGAGATAAAGCAAGTAGTGAAGGAGTTTGATGCAACTAGATTTGTGTTACCCGTGTGTAACTATGCATCCTTCACAAAGTACCAATCAACTAAGAAAATAAAGCATGAATTGGGTCACTATGACACCAAAAATCTCACCAAGTATAATGTAAAGCCCCGTTCCCGGAGACCTCATAGTTGGACAAACACAACCTTATTATATAAAACAATACACATTTCATAAAATGTTGCAGCGGAATTAAGTTAACAAAAACCATTCATGCATATAGTTAATGTTGCATAATAATTCATTGTTGTAAGTTAGGGTTAGAAAAATATCAATTAGTTTTATTACAATACAAAAAAATCATTAAGCATGAATGGATTGTCAGTCTTGTTTTGTCGGGTAGCTTCACCCGAGTGCCACCCTCAGCATCAATTACCTGCCAACTAAAAATGCATAAAAATCAGCGTTGCTGAGCGAGTTCTAGTTTTAAAGCGTTTAAATACCTTGTATAATTTATATGTGAAAATACCCTTTTCAATAAAATACTTCCTTTACTTTCATACGTGAGCATACATCGTACATACATTAAACTATAAACTTATTATGTTTCATTATTGTACGCATTTGTTCGTTTCATACTTTTTCATTATCTTTCACTATTTCTAGATCCTGTCATTACTATAGCCCATTATTAGGCATAAAGCCACCTCCGTCTAGGGGTTAAGTGACAAGGATCCCGTTTCGTACTATGGCTCAATCACCAAGACTAATCCCCTTGTGTTTGAACCCTCATGGGTTAGCCATGATTGCACGCTATAAGGCACACAGTTGAGCTGACAACCCTCAATGGGTTTTGATACTCTTTAAATTTTGCTTGCAAGACTTGTCATTCAATCATTATGTTCCACTTTGCGTTAATCATTAATCTTTCACTTTCTTTAATGATAATGCTTCACGTATACAAATATAATTACACCATGTAAAGCCATATAATAGATACATAATAGGGAACATAAAACAGACCATGAACATGCATGAAATTAGCAAATATAAATATTAAAATAATCCAAGGTCAAATCCTAAAATCTCTATTTTTCTCAAAATGAGCACTATGTAGGCGCATGAGGACTATGTAGGACCATGAGGACTGCTTGGGCGTATTAGCAGTATGTGTGCCCATGAGCCAACACTTAGGCGTCTGTGCACTAATTTTTATGCGTATGAGGTACTGTTCAGGCGCATGACTAACACTTAGGTGCCTGAGCATAATGGTTGGGCGCATAGGGTACTGTTTGGGTGCAGGGTTAACACAGTATTTGCAGACAAATTCCTAGGCGCATAAAGAGTATTGGGGCGCATGACTGCACTTATGTTTTTCTAAGGCAAAATTTCAGGCGCATGGGCCCTGTTTGGGCGCATGACCGGCTGTTATATATATTTCTAAATTATATTCAGTGCTAATCTAGTTTCTAACATGCTTACAACATAAATCTATCATTCTAAGCATCAAAACAAACTTACAACCATAAAATACAAGAGCTTACACACATACGCATATGGGTACATATATATCAATTTTTTAAACATTTTGACATTCGTTTTCAGCCCGAAAAGTTTAAGACACAAGACAACCAAGGTCTAGAACTCACCAATTGCAGCCAACAAGTAAAACTCCTCCAAGCTTGTGTGCACAGGAGTTCAAACACCTAAAACAAACCAAAATAAACAACCAAACACATAGAACACTTAAAAATTAATTTTAGGGATGAAAACCCATCAAAACCGAACCAAGAACACAAAGAACACCTACCTTCGAAAAATTCAGCTTCTTCTTCTTGAAAAAACCGAGAGAACTGCTCTTATTTCTTCTTTCTTGTTTCTAGCTGAAAGTGGGTTTAGAAAAAGCAGATGCATGGGTGGCCATACCCCTTTTAAACATAAAATAATAAGTTTTACATCTTGTACACTTTACCCCCTTTCACTTATGTTCATTTTCCTTTCTTTTTATTACTTTTCTTTTTCTTTTAGAGTAAACTTCACTTTTACTCCATGTGGTTTGGTCAAAATAAGGTTTTCGTCCAAACGTTTCAAAATTGTGATTTTACTCCTGGTGGTTTGCGATCCGTCTCAATTAACTCCAACCCACTAACACCGTTATTTTTTTCTATTAATTCTAAGGGTATTTTGGTCATTTTACTAATAAGGACTAAAAATGTAATTTATCCAAACTGATCTAGAAACCCAACACCCCAACACCACCATAGCCACGACACCACCACCACCCCCAACTACCACCACCACCACCACCACCACCACCACCACCACCAGGTTGACCACAACACCATTACTACCTAAAATCACAACCATTGCTAATAAAAGCCATCACCGTCTGTCATCACCATTACCACCCAAAATTACAACCAACACCATCACACCACCACTGCCCAAACCATCACACCACCACCATTGGTCACCACCATTCCTAACAATCATAACCATCGCTCATAAAATAAGACCTTAATTGAACATAAATTTGCTTCATAAGTTAATATGTACAAAAAAGAACACAACATCAAAATCTCACAATAACCTTCCTTCGATTTGCTTTAAATCTCCACCATCCATGTTGCTTCTCGTAGATCATAAATCTTCTAGGTTCAAGGAAAAGTAGTGGCAATGATGTTGATTTAGGGTCGATCGAAAGTGGTGGTGCGATGGTGGTGGTTTAAAATGATCAAGAAGGCTGATTTAGGGCTCTACGCGATGATAGGAGTAAATCAGGATTTCAAAAAAGGGTGGTGCGGTGGTGTTGTTGATTCGGCCGGAGGAGTCGACGGTCGTTGTGCGATGGTGGTGGTGCGGTGGTGGTGGTGCGGTGGTGGTGTCGTTTGGCTTCATTTGACAGAGATGGTGTGGTGGGGTAGGTTCTTGGTGACGGGAGAGAGTTAATAGAGGGATGGTGGTGGTGGTGATGGCGACGGGCGACGGCGGCGGCTGTTGTGCAGGCCGTAGTTTGTAGGTTGAAGATGAATGATGTATGGGGTGTGGAAGATGAAGATGATGTGAATATTATTTTTAACTTTGTATATAGAACTTTTATTAACTTACATTATTAGCCCCTACAAGTTAAATGACTAAAATACCCTTGTAACTAACGGAATTATTTAACAGTGTTAATGGGTTGAAGTTAATTGAAACGGATCGCAAACCACCAGGAGAAAATTCATGATTTTAAAACGTTTGGAGGAAAACCGTTATTTTGATCAAACCATAGGGAGCAAAAGTGAGTTTACTATTTCTTTTATCTTGACAAGGATTTCAGGAGTTACAAGTCTACCCCCCATAAAGAGGTTTCGTCCCCGAAACTCGTCACTCGCTAAATAACTATGGGTAATGCTATGTCATTTCTTCCTCAGTCTCCCACATAGACTCGGAGCCCTTTCGGTGTTTCCGCTACAAACGCGCAAGTGGAACCACCTTATTCCTAAATCATTTCTCCTTTTGATCGATGATTGCCACTGGTTTCTCCGCATAATTGGGCCAATCGTTCACCTCGATATCCTCCAGTGGTGCAATCATGTCTTCATCGTCTAAGCACTTTCTCAGATGAGATACATGGAATGTCGGATGAATTCCACTTAACTTATTAGGCAGTTCTAATCGATAGGCCACCTCTCCTACTCGTGCGATGATTCGGAAAGGCCCTATGTACCTTGGGCTGAGTTTACCCTTTTCCTGAACCGGATGATCCCCTTCCAAGGTGAGAACTTTAACATAACTCTATCACCCACGTTGAACTCGATCGGTCTACGCCTTTTGTCGGCATATGACTTCTGTCTATCCTTTGCCGCCATCATAAAGGCTTTGATCTTTTCTAACTTTTCAGTCATAGCCTCAATCACCTCCACGCTTCCCAACTCCTTCTGCCCGATGTCACTCCAACATACGGGCGTCTTACAGCTTCTACCTTATAGCATCTCATACGGTGGCATACCCATGCTGGCATGATTACTGTTGTTGTATGAGAATTCCGCTAACGATAGGTAATCATCCCAACTTCCTCCAAAGTCGATCACTATTCTCAGAGCATATCCTCAAGCGTCTGAATCGTCCTCTCCGACTGAGCATCTCTATGAGGATGGTATGCCGTACTAATATGTAGCCACGTCCCCATTGCATCATGGAATCTTTTACAAAACTTCAATGTGAACGGGTGTCACAGTCCGACAAGATAGACACCGACACACCATGACAAGATACAATCCCCTTGATGAACAGATCCGCTAGCCTCTCAGATGAGTATGTCTCGCGGATCAGTAGGAAGTGAGCACTCTTTGTTAGACAATCAACTATCACCCAAATGGTATCGTACCCCCTCGCTGTACGAGGTAGCTTCGTTATGAAGTCCACGGTCATTTGCTCCCACTTCCACTCGGATACATACAATGGTTGGATTTACCCATATGGCTTCTGATGCTCTATTTTCACTTGCAAACAAGTAAGGCACTTACTCACATACTCCACTATATCGCGCTTTATTCCTGGGAACCAGTAATCTTACATCGCGCTTTATTCCCGGACACCAGTAATCTTACTTCATGTCCTGGGATGAATCGAGTACCGAGTCTTATGAGCTTCATCCATGATTCACCCTATAGGTCTCCATAACGAGGGATCCACATCCGTCCATTTTAGGTTCTAACATCGAGAGTGTTCTCACCCAATTCTGCGACTAGACCCTTCATTTGTTAATGATTAATCCGATCCTTTTTAAGCGCTTTGTCCTGAAAATCCTTGACCTGTTTCATCACATCAGCAGTGATAACCAACTGATAGGCCTTTAGCCAAATCGGCCTGGGTCTTTCTTTTCGGCTAAGTGCATCAGCCATAACGTTTACCTTACCCGGATGATAATGGATATCATAGTCATAATCCTTGATGTGCTCCAACCATCTCCTTTGTCTCATGTTTAAATCCTTCTACTTGAAGAAGTACTTCAAGCTCTTGTGATCATTGAATATGGTGCACTTCGTCCCATATAAGTAGTGCCGCCAAATCTTCAGCGTAAAGACCACAGCCGCTAACTCCAAATCATGGGTAGGGTAGTTAGCCTCATAGATCTTCAATTGTCAGGACGCATAGGCTATTGCCCATCCGTGTTGCATCAACATGCAACCTAGTCCTGAGTAAGAAGCATTCGAATATACCAGTAAGTCTTCACTCCTTTCAGGTAATTTCAAGATAGGAGATTGCGTTAACCTTGCCCTTAGCTCCATAAAAGCCTTCTCCTGCTCCGGACCCCATACAAACTTCACGTTCTTACAGGTCAGTTTGATCAATGGAGAAACTATCTTGGAGAAGACTTGGATGAATCTCCTATAATAACCTGCCAAACCCAAGAAACTTCAAATCTCAGATGGCGTCTTTGGAGACTTCCATTGCATCACTGCCTCAACCTTCATCGGGTCCACCATGATTGCTCCAGCATTTGCCACGTGACCTAAATTTGGACGTCATGCACCCAAAAAGCACACTTAGAGAATTTAGCATACAGCTTCTCTCTTCTAAGTGCCTCCAATACTTCGTGTATGTGGCTGGCATGTTCTTCCTCATTTTTTCAATAAATTAGGATATCATCAATAAACTCGATCATTTAGTTATCTAACATTGGCCGACACACTCGATTCATCAAATCCATAAAGGCAGCTGGCGTGTTAGTTAGACCGAAAGACATAACGAGAAACTCGTAGTGTCCATAGTGCGTGCGAAAAGCAGTCTTAAGAATATCTTGCTCTTTCATATTCAACTAATGGTAGCCAGATCGGAGATCTATCCTTGAGAACCAACTGGCACCTTGGAGCTGATCGAACAAGTCATCTATTCTCGATAAGGGATATCCGTTCTTCACCGTTAACTTGTTTACGTCCCGGTAGTCTATGCACAACCTCATACTATCGTGTTTCTTCTTAACAAATAGAACTAGAGCACCTCAAGGAGAGATGCTTAGTTGGATGAAACCCTTATCCATCAACTCCTGCAGTTGAACCATCAGTTCCTTCATCTCGGTCGGAGCTAACCGGTACGGTCCCTAGCAACGGGTATCAAATCAATCTAAAACTTGATCTTGCGATCCGGTGGAACACCCGGTAAATCTTCTGGGAATACTTCCGGAAAGTCACGCACAACTGGTACATCAGAAAATTATGGTACTGACGTGTCCACATCCTTCACGTAAGCCAGGTAGGCATTACATCCACGTTTCATGCATTTCTCTGCCACTGCCATCAAAATCACCTTCGGAACCATAATGACGCGATCGCCGCAGACCGTCACTGAAATTCCATCGGGCGCGGTTAATCGAATCGTCTTCTTGCGACACACAATATTTTCCTCATAGGCTGCTAGCTAGTCCATCCCTAAGACTACATCGAATCCGCCTAGGTGCATCACAAATAGTTTAGCAGAGAACCTATGACCTTCTTGTTCTATGTCATAGTCTTCTATCATATTAGAAATTCTGGTAGACTTACCAGTAGTAGTTTCTACATCAAATGGCTCATCAATACTTCTACTACTAACAGGCAACTTAGCACAGAAAGCAGCAGAAATGAAACTCCTACTAGCGCCAGAATCAAACAATACAGAGGCACAATTTTGGTTTACTAGAAACATACCTGACACGACATTGGGGTCCATCCTAGCCTCCTCCATGGTCATAGTGAAGGCTCTAGCACTTGCCCTCTGCCCTCCTTCTTCCGTTCTCTTCCTCAATCTAGAACTTTCAGCCCTTGGCTTCTTGCAATCCCTGCTCAGATGGCCTTCCTCGTCACATTTTTAGCACCGCATAACCCCATACATCTTCGCCACATGATCGGGCTTTCCACACTTGAAGCACACATTCTCTCCCTACTTACATTCACCCATGTGCTCCCTTCCACATCTACCGCACTTCTTCATCCCTGAGCTTGATGACACCACCCTACGGTCATCCACCCTCATCCTCTTGTTGTTTAGGGTGAAACCACCATGCCCAAACAATTTCCCGCTCCAGTGCTTGTCACCACCACCTATCTTTTTCACCTTAACCACCGCCACCTCTCTCTCATCGTATAGTCCCCCAGCTAGATCAACTGCTGTCTTAAAAGTGATTGGTTAAGCAGTAATCAAATGCCTGTGGATATCATCCGGCAATCCCTGCACATACCTCCTAATATTCCTCGACACCGATGTCACCTCATCCAACACCATTCTAGCATTTCATTGAACATGGTGGTGTATTGCTGGTGGGTCATGGTTCCCGCCTCAAACTGTAGGAACTCTCTCTCTATCATGTCTAGTTCCCTGTGAGGATAGAATTCCTCAATCACCATCTTCTTCAACTCTCCCCATCTCATCCTCCTGATGGCCCTACTGCCTTCGGCTTGGACAATATTGTCCTATAAACACAGAGCCGAGTAGACGAACGAGTGAGTGGCAAACTTCACCTTCTATTCCTCTCCGTACTCACTAATCTCCAACACAGCCTCCATCTCTCTTACCCAGTGGTGAGTAGTGGCAACATTACCATTGCCATCAAAAGTCGGGGGATTACAACGTTGGAATGCCCTGTTGCTACATCCCCTCGCGGTTTCCCGCACTACTACTTCCTCCTCATCATTGGAGGCCACCTCCTATGCATTCAGTTCCTTGTCTTCATCATGACCCCTATCATTCACCTTTCTTCTAGTTGTAGTCCTTCTCTCCTCCTCTTTCTCCTTCCTCTCATCTTCCCTCACTGCCCGGATGACTTCAGTCAATACAGATGGTAGGATCGTCTGCATGACTTGGTGAATCTCTTCAACCACTGCCTCTTTAACTAAGGCCCTCAGATTGGCACTATCATCAAGCCCTCATGCTGATGAATCTTGGGATCTACAGGGGTCATTCCAGCAGTCCTAACCCCTCTCCTCGTGGCACGTGTTCCCGCACCACGTCCACTCCGTACTCCACCTCTAGAAGCCTTAGACGATCTTCGTCCAGCCATCCTCTAAACACTATAAGATTCAAACACAAACACGTTTAGTCCAGGTAATAACTCAGTTTATGTTAAGTATAGTAAGTCCATAATTACAGTGGCCAGTTGTGATTAGCCATTTACTTTACTCTTCATCCCCCGAGCATTTCCTATCGTGACTATATTAGTATTCAAATCTACTAATAGCACATAAATCAAATAGCACTCGCACAAAATACCGGTTAACATTAAGAAAAGAAATACTTGATAGCACGTAGCTACTCGAGCTGGCATCCCTCCATTCGTCCCATTTTAAGTTTAAGTTTAGGTTTTTGAAAATATTAACCCATTTCTCGTAAACTTTGGCTCGGATACAAAATTGTAAGGCCCCGTTCCTGGAGACCTTACAGTTGGACAATCACAACATTATTATATAAAACAATATAGATTTTATGAAACATTGCAGTTGAATTAAGTTAACAAAAGCCATTCATGCATATAATTAATATTGCAAAATAATACATCGTTGTAAGTTAGGGTTACAAAAATATCAATTAGTTTCATTACAATATAACAAAATCATTAAGAATGAACGGAGTGCTAGTCTTTTCATGCCGAGCAGCTTCACCCGCGTGCCACCCTTAGCATCAATTACCTACCAACTGAAAATGGATAAAACTCGGCGTTGCTAAGTGAGTTCTAGTTTTAAAGCGTTTAAATACCTTGTATAATTTATATGTGAAAATACCCTTTTCAATAAAATACTTCCTTTACTTTCGTACGTGAGCATTCACCATACATACATCAAAGTATAAACTTATTATCTTTCATTATCGTACGCATTCGTTCGTTTTGTACTTTTTCATTATCTTTCACTATTTCTAGATCCTGTCATAACTATACCCCATCGTTGGGCACAAAGCCACGACGGTCTCGGGGTTAAGTGACAAGGATCCTGTTTCGTGCTATGACTCAATCACCAAGACTGACCCCGCTATTTGTGAACCCTCATGGGTTAGCCAAGATCGAACGCTATAAGAAACATTGTTAAGCTGACAACCCTCAATGGGTTATAATCCTCTTTAAATTTTGCTTGCAAGACTTTCTATTCATTCATTATGTTCCACTTCGCATTATTCATTAATCTTTCACTTTCTTTAATGATAATACTTCACGTATACGAATATAATCACGCCACGTAAAGCCACATAATAGATACATAATAGGAAACATAAAACAGACCATGAACATGCATGAAATCAACAAATATAAACTTTAAAACAATCCAGGGTCAAATCCTAAAATCTGTTTTTTCTCAAAATTACCAAAATTTTTCTTAGTGTTCTAGGCGCATGGCCACTATGCAGGCGCATGAGGACTGCTTGGGCGCATTAGCAATATGTGGGCAGATGAGCCAACACTTACGTGTCTGGGCACTAATTTCTGGGCGTATGAGGTACTGTTCAGGCGCATGACTAACACTTAGGCGCCTGAGCAAAATGGTTGGGCGCATGGGGTACTATTTGGGCGCCTAACCAAAATTGTTGGGCGCATTGGGTACTGTTTGGGTGCATGGGTTAACACAGTATTTTCTGACAAATTCCTAGGCGTATGAGGACTATTGGGGTGCATGACTACACTTATGTTTTTCTAAGGCAAAATTTCAGGCGCATGGGCCGTCTTTCGGGGCATGACAAGCTGTTATATATATTTCTAAATTATATTCAGTCCCAATCTACTTTTTAACATGCTTACAACATAAGTCTATCATTCAAAGCATCAAAACAAACTTACGACCATAAAACATAAGAGCTTACACACATACGGGTATATATATATATATATATATATATATATATATATATA
>BJCO01461441.1:0-13573 GCA_018326465.1 Flaveria floridana | reverse complement strand
AAGTTAAAATTTGTTCTTCCTTAGATTGGTAATCTACAGATGTGTTCACTTTTTAACAAGTATGATTGCTTTCCATAAGATTGGTAACCTATGTAAAAGTAAATTATATTTCCTTAGATTTTGTGTAGAAGATAAATTAATCTTTGTCTTCCGCATAAGATCTGCGGAGGAATTAACTTCCTGCGGAAGATTGAGTTTTTTGCAGAAGAATAAATTACTTTAGAAGGGTAATTAAGATTTTGAGGGTCGTACAACATTAAATGAGATTTAAATAATATTCTAAGGACATAAATAGACTTGACCGTTGTCATTTATATTCACTCTCTCAAAATCGTTCTCAGACCAATCAGCGAAAAACTCTTAAGCCTCTCGTCTTCAGTCATCAAACATTCAAATTACCACTTCAAAACAACAATTCATTCAGTTATCTAAACTTCTGTTTAACATTTGAACATTATCAGCAAGGTAAATCATTCTTATAACATCAAGATTGCTGATTATTACTGAAATGTTACCGAAACGATTGAACTTCTTAAAATTTTAAAATTTTAATGTCAAGCTTAAATCTTTAAATCATTGTTTTGTTATATTCTTGTGTATTCCAGATGGCTAATCATTTTGCTAAAGAGCATAATGTCTGTGCTTTTCTTAATCCTGATGATCATGTCACTGAAGGATGCATAGAGATTATTCGCTATCTACCCAGATCAAGATTATTTTACGCCCTAACTACTGACGCAGTAATCTATCAAAACCATGTGATAGATTTCTGGAACACCGCAAGGGTAGCAGAGGTAAACGATGAACAGGTTATTTACGGCTCCATTAGACATGAAGTTTTGAGAGTAGATGAACAGATCATCAGAAGAGTACTGGAGTTTGGGGAACAGGAAGTAGGTCACCCTAATGTGTTTGATCATGAGTACATTCTGAGGGTTTTTGATCTAATAGGATATGATGGTGACTATCGGAATGGTGAAATCAATAAAGAAAGACTATGCAAGCCTTATAGATTCCTTTGTCATACTTACTTAAAATGTATGTCAAACCGGAAGTCTGGAAAGGATAGATTCTCAAGGCATATATCTTCTGGAATCATAGGGGTTTTTGAAGGAAGAACTTATAATTACTCAAAGTACATCCTTGGATGTCTATGTTATCAGGTTGAAGTACAAATAGCTAATAAGATGTATATGTTCCCAAGATTTCTTTAACTCATCATCAATGATTCCATGCCTCACAAGAGCTGATCTACATAGAACAACAAGAACAAGAAGACCAAGGTGAAGCATCTTCTGCATCAGCTGATCAAGCAATACAGACTCCACCTTAATCTCCTATAATTAATCAAACACCATCGCCTGCACAAACACCATCACCAATACAACCACCATCACCTGCACAACCAACAACACCAGCACAACCACCATCATCAGCACAACAATCATCACCTCAAAGTGATCATACACAACCCAGCAGTCCCATTCAATCACCAACCTCCATTAAACACTGCTGAAACTGAACTAGTTTCACCAGCCAGTGAACATACATAACCAATCTCACTCTCTTCATCTAAAACATCACAAGGCTCTGTAGCTATAGAACTAATTTCACCCTTTCAGCCTTCTCCACAAAAAGAACAACTTCAAATCGCTATTTCCTTAGTGGTTGAATCAAATTCAACTACTGATAGCACTACTCCAACTAAAGTCATCAAATTTTGAAAAAGATCTTGATGATGTACATGATGGGAAAACTGAAGAAGTGTACATGGAGGTTGAAAAAGATCAAAATCAGGAGGTTGAACAAGTGACTATGTCTGGTGAACAGTTTGTGGATTTTACAACTTATCATGAATATGATCTGAATGATGATGACATTGATATGAGCAAAAGCTTTCTGGTGGCTGAATACAACAAACTAGTCGTCAAATCAAACAAAAAAAGGAGAGAGACTGAGAGAACTAAAGGGGAATCTAAAGAAAAAGATGCACTTCTGACTCTGCAAGAAGGCTCTATCAGAAGACTGAGAGAGGATGATCAAACAGATCATGAATTTGTTGATGCCCTCAATGATTTGGTGAGAGTTGAAAAAATCTGCAGAGAAAGAGAAGATAGCTAAGGAGCAGAGTACTATAGAAATGCAAGGAAAAAATCACCATTTCTAAACAAGCTAAGCTCCTTAAAGCAAAATATGATGAGAATGAGAGTTTGAAGGAAAGAATTAATGAGCTTGAATCTGTGCAAACTTCTCAACAAGCACCAAAACAACAAACAACATCAAAAGCTATCTCAACTCAATAATATGCCCCAATCATCCAATCCAGTAGGATAGGAAAATACTAGGGAAAGTTTGAAAAAGAAATCATAGAGGTGCAAGACTTACCAAAGAAAACCAAAATAGTCCCACCTGAGCATACCCCATTAGCTGAAGTATCAACATCTAAGCCAATTGAGCCCAATGATGAAAGTGATGCTGAGTGGGAGGAGTTAACTAGAGAAGAAACTCTAATGGCTGCCAAAACAATAACATTTGATGAGCTGCTCGCAACTCAAGACATACTTGAAGAGAGACCCGAAGCTACCATGTTCATGGAACTCATTAACAAAGGGTTTCCAAATGACTTAGTAGAAAGGATGAACTTGGATGAGATGAAGCAAGCCATCAAAGATTTCACTATGGCTTGACTAATGATTCTAGAATGCAACTATGATACCTTCATCAAATTCCAAGCAATAGAAAAGCTAAAGAAAGAATTTGGTCATTGTGACACTAAGAAGCTAAACAGAAATAACATTATTTACTGGTTGCAAAATCACAACCGCAAGTTCTATGAGCTAAGAGATAGATCTATAAAAGAACTAAGACAAATGATAGAATATGTGATGAAGATTGAGTTGCAAACTGGAGTTAGATTTAAAACTGAAGCTCCAAATCCAAGTCATGTCCATCAATCAACTCCTTCAGAGCCCATCATTATAGAGAGCAAAGATATGCATAATAGCTAGGAGAAAATGATCAGAGAGCCTGGAGAGGTTATCCCAGGAAAATTATGGCCTCTTGGAACTACTATGAGAGAAATAACTGAACAAAAGTCCACATTGTTCCAACTCTTTGATCATATCACTACTCCCAAGTCAGCTAAAGAATATCAGATCATTTCTTGGAAATACGATACTGAATAGGATAGTGCAATAATCAAAAGGGCATCTGGGATGATTCAATACTTTCCTTTGATTGAATTAGTCATCTCACTCCTAGATGTCGATCTCAAACAACTCCAGAGCTTACAAATCACTAATTATCCAATTCATCCAAGAATAAGAGATTTCTCATGGATGATTGGAAAGTTATTATCAAGATTCAAGGATGATGTCCTTCAAGAAGCTATAAGAGAAGATGATGAGCATATCAAAAGGAAAGAGAAGGAAAGAAGGTCACAGTCAAGCTCCTTACACTCTATAGAAGATGAGTTTTTGATAAGGGTAGGTCATTCCAATAAGAGAACTGTGTCAATCAAGAAATTTGAGGGAAATTAGTTCTCACATCCCATCACTCAGTAGGGGTATGTTGAGAAAACAAAGGAGCTGGTACTAAAAAGAAATGGAGATAAGAAGGAAGCTTCGAGTATTAGGATATTTGATCTATTGTAAATCACTCCTTCATCCAAGCTACACTACTTATCTTTATGACAAATTCTTTCCCAAGCTCAACAATGATCAGGCACAAAATGACTTATGCTTATATGTGCATATGAATCGGGTAATAGATAAGCTAAATGCCACGGCCAACAAAAGAAGAAAATTTGAGGCTGGCCAGCTTATGGGTTTTGAAATCCCATCTATTACAGAATTGAGAATATTACAGGAAGATTAATTAGAAGTTGTCAACAACAACAGTGCTGTTGCAACTTTAATAACAGAAGAAGATATTTTTGAAATCAGGTATGACACCTTGAACAAGATGAGCTGAATGGAAACCAAGTACAAGTACGATGATCAAAAGGAAGCTGTATCTTTCTTCAATAAGAAGATGGCGTCAAGAATAAAAGAACTACAAAGTTTAACAAATTGATGAGAAGAAGCTAAACCTAAGGGGGGTATTGTTTGGTCGAGAATTTTTGTATAGGTTTAGCTCTGTAATCAATCCTTGTAATAACTCTTGTATCTCTTTTATATTTTGTATGCAATATACATTTATAGGTTTACCCTATTTATTATGTGTTGGTCTATATGTATGTTTGCAAGAAAAACATTATGACTTAGTCAATTTTTGAATTGGCTAAGTGTTGAACAACAACTACAGATGAACAAATTGTTCCTCCATAGTTATTCTGGAAGAATACAAGAATGGACTTCGGGGAACTCCTGCGGAAGCTTTACAACAACAAGAACATCCTAGGCAACTGCAGCTCCTATGGAAGACCAACATCTGCGAAAGACCAATCTCCTGCGGAAGACAAAGTTCCTATGGATGACCAATCTCCTGGCAGGACCAACATAATATACTTCACTAAGTACATCAAGTCAATAAAGTCAAACACTAAAGTGACAAGTCAACATCTACGGATGACTTTCACTTTAGCCAGAGAAATGTCACATCAGGACATTCTCTGAGTAACTTTTTACCCCGATAAGAAAGTTACTGTTATCCTAACAGTAAATATCTAAGCCTATAAATACGAGTCCTGGGTACACACTTTTAGGTAACAATAGTGAACAGATTGTGATCAACAGCTATGAATCATTACGATTAAACCCTAGCAGCCACAAACAATCTCACAACAATACACGTATCAAAATAGCATTAAACCCTAGCAATAGTAATAGCATTCATTTTTTTGTTTTTTTATTGTAATCATTATTCAATCATTAATGGAAAACTTTTGAAACATTTATGTTGTTCTTCATCTTACGTTCATCTACTTTTCATTAGTTGATTTGTTCTTTATTGTTTGTGTTTCGTCAAACAACTTTACATCAATCGATTAATCGAACAACAATCAGTGATAATTCTATGATCATTGTTTGTCATTAACTAAACTGACAATTCCCTGATTATCCTTGGATTCACTCTAACCCATGCTGATCTTAAGAGTGTGGCATCAAATAGACCCCCAAAGTTAATTAATGGTGATAACATGATGACTGGAAAAGATGTTTGAAAGCTTTCTTCTTGTACACTGATCACACCCAATGGGAATCTATTGTGAAAGGACCTCATGTTCCTGTTTCCATAGAAGATAATATGACTATTCAAATTCCAAATCTGACAAATTATTCTGAGAGAGATATCAAGTTGATTGATCATGATCAAAAGGCGTTCAGTGCTTTGACTCTATGTCTGTTAGTAGAAAATTACAACAGATTTGGTGAATACAAAAGTGTAAAGACCCTGTACGATGCTTTATGTGAATTCTATGACGGCAATGAAGAATTGGTCAAAGATAAAGCTGCTCAAGCTAAAAAAGATTTCAATTCTTTTGTTAGACACAAGAATGAGAGTCTCACTAATCTCACCAACCGTTTTTTGTCTGTCATAAGCACTTTGACGAAGTATGATGAGAAGTTGTCAAACAATGAACAAGTGACAAAGCTGTTGGATTCTTTACCACCTCAATGGAGTTTGTGAGTGAGAATGTTGAGACAAGAAAGGGGATTTTTAAACTACAAGCTCATGGATGTAATAAACAAGTTAAAGTCTTTTAAGTTAGATCTGAAATGCAGAGAGTACAACCAAGCAATGTTTCCATCTCAAGCCTACTCACAGAATGCTGCTCTAATTTCATCAAGTTCAGATTCACCATTGCACATGTTAGCTTATAGTGGGACGACCGGTACTTCTGACAATTCCATCAGAGATGGATCTACATCAAAGACTTCAAATCTCCCACAGGATCCATCGGAGAGTATGGCTTTATTTGGGCTTTTTATGCAAAGTTACGAGGCTTTTGTAGCTGGTGAGTTGAAGGGTATAGGAATGATTATCAAAAACATGTAATAGGTGGATCCTGATGACTTTGAAAATGCTTACCTTTAGTGGTAGATGGCTATAATCACTCTCCAAGCAAGAAGATTTATAGAGAAAACAGGAAGAAAGAATTTTGGAAACCAGAACGCAAAGGTCGAATTTGACAAATCAAAGCTAAGATGTTTCCACTGCAAACAGACCAGGCACTTTAAAAGAGAATGTCCATCTCCCATCATCACCAAACTAGGAATGGGAGTTACAAGGGTCATTCCAATTGGGCAAAGAAGAAAACAAGTTGAAGAAAGAAACAACTCTTCAAAGTAATTTTGATTGGAGTGCAGAGTTAGCCAAGACTGAAAAAGAAATTAATCATGCCCTGGTAGCTGAAATTGTAGTAGTGGTGAAAGGTGAAGTGGATAAGAAAAAGAAGAGTGAGGTGAAAGAAAACATGATAAATGATTGTGAGAAAGAGGAGAAGGACGAGGCAACAAAAGATATGATGAAAGATGAGTTGGAGGTTGACACAAGGGTCTGTAACTATGAAAAGGCCATGGCTGCTAAAAAGAAGGTCATGGATATTCCATATGAGGTATTCAAGATATGTGTTTGTATGTTTGCAAAATTTGCTTGTTTGGTATTTATAAGGTGAACAAACTATTAATGGAAAATAGAGGGGGAATAAAAAGAATAAACAAGGATCTCAAAAGGAATGAAGCAAAAAATTTTGTTAAATTAAATGAAGTTTTAAAAGAAAATGATCATTTAAAAAGAACCCTTTTTGAGAGAAATATGAAAGTCAATACTTTGACTGAAAGAGCAACTTTGGCTAAATTTGGGACTATTAGACTTAAAACAAAGCTTTAAAATGGATAATTTTTGGAATGAAGCAATAGGACCTTTATAGCAAGCAAAGGGGGGCTAGAATTAAAATAAGGTTGGGTTATGGTGAAACCGCCTATGTTTATCCACCTCCTAGCACCTTTTGCAATTCTCCAATACCTACACTTCATCCTAAAAATGATTTAATTGAAAAGGATACTAACAGGTTGTTTGCAGGTTTAGAAGGGGTGAATTATAAAGAGGTTCGGGAAGATTATGATTATGGAGGAAATAGTGGTAATCGAAGTTGTAGTGCTAGTTCTTTAGATTTCAAAAAGTCTTTTGTAGACAATAGTTCCAGAAGTATAGATTGTAGTTTGAGTAGTTAAAATTCAAGCTCTTCTAAGTTTAGAATGTCGAAATCAAATAGAGCTGATATGTAAGGCTCCGTTCCCGGGACGCTTACGGTTGGACATTTATCAAGTAAAACATTGAAAAGGTAACATTTGAAGCGGAATTTAAACTTATCATTAATAACAAAAATCGTGTCAATTTTTCATATCGTTATAATTACATCTCAAAATCTTATTAACTAACATTCTTAAAAATGTGGAAAATCATTCCTAGTAGCTTATGCATCCATGCCTGCACCACCTCAGCATCAAACAATTACCTGCCAACTATTATGCATACAAACGTTAGCAATGTTGAGTGAGTTCTAGTTTTATAAGTAAAATAATTTACTTTCGTATAATCATATCCTTTACTTCCGCACATTATCATACATCAAACATACATTTAAATAATAACCATTATTATCTTCCGTTATCGTTCGTTTTCGCATGTTATCGCACATTTCATACTTTTATCTTTATCTTTCACTTTCATCTAGATCCTGTCATATGCTACGCCCCATCGTTGGGCATAAAGCAACTACCGTCTTGGGTTCACGCGACAAGGATCCTGTTTTCGCACATTATCTCATATTATCGCACATCATTATCAACCATAAAGTTTGACACCCCTATGTGCATGGGTTAGCTAAACCGCACACAGTTGAGGTAAATACTACCACATGGAGTTGTTTGCTTGCAAGACTTTTCATTCATTCATTATGTTCCGCTTTCATCATAGTTATCTTTCACTTTCATTACATAATACTTTACTTATTCATACATACGTGTTAAGTAAAGTTACATCGTAAAACTTATATAGTTTTGCAAGCTATTACATCTTAGAAAGATAACACATTGTACATCACAGCAGGTCAAGCGAACACATTACATACATAAACAACATCATCTCACATGAAAACTAAACATCTCACGCAAGCACAATGTATCACTTAATACTTGCATATTTAAACATCTAGTCACGTGAAAAATACATGTCGCGCGAGAACTTTCTGTCACGCGAGAACTTCCTGTCACACGAGAACTGCACTTCTCGCTCTAGAACCATACTTTCACGTGATAACCTGTAGATTCGAATTTCATAAAGTACAATCCTAACGGCTTGCGCTAAAACTTCGTGTTTCCCGTCTAGTTTTCTAACTTTTCGCATATAAGGCTGCTCTAACATGCTAAACCTCATAACATCATCATACAAGCATAAAACAAGTATTTTAGTATGCATAATAGCCCCAAAATGTAAAACTTGCGTAAAAAAGGGTCTAGAAACTCACCTCGTGAACTTTTAGCACAAACTCGACCTTCACGAAGCTCTTACAGAACGAAAACTACATAACCACGGGTTATATATATCAATAATTATTCCTTAGTACATGCACGAGTTACTACATGAGTTACATACCTTAAACACTTCGTTTCTTCACTTTCTCTCTCTACAGCGTCATTTTCTCTCTCTAGCAGCAACACTTTTCGCATAAGTGAGTGCCAGGCATGGGTGTTCATAGATTTTTATACCCATGCACACTTTTCGTAGGCTTCTTGTGCGAGAAGTACCTTTCACTCGAGAACCAACATTTCGCACAAAAACCTTCTTTCGCGCGAGAACTTTTTCTGCCTTCTTTTTTCTCAAAATTTCCGGGCGTTACATGACGTTTCTTATGTTAATGAACAAGTTTATGTTATTAGTAAAGGTCATGAAACTTCTTCAAAATTAAATTGTTTTCAGAAATTCATCTCTCTCGCCATCCCCACTTTCACTCCAATTCTAATTTCTAATCCAAATGAAGTGACATCCTTGCATGATTGTAAAATTAAAGAGATAAGAGAATTAATACATCATGTTAGACCAATGGACTTAAAAAACAAATCACAGGAAGTGCACGTCACTTATAGTGATTGCGATTCTCTTATGTCTGAATGTGAGGAAGAGATTATCATGAATCATGTTCGAATTCAAAAGGATAAAAGAAAAGTTTTAAATTCTCATTGTTTCAGTTATGGAAAAGATGATCACGCCATGAAGCACTGCCCGGAGGTTGTAAATAGGAATGTAGATAACAGATCTTTAGGAATAAGAAGAAAACACTTTGTTGATAGTTTCCTTTGAAAAAATTCATCTCCTCAAAGAACCAAGCCGGTTAAGGTTTAGGTCCAAGTGTCTAAATGATTTTCTATAATTCATCTGCCAGGATCATTTGATAAGGACTATCAATAGCATTTGACATGTTGATAGTGGATGTTCTAGGCATATGACCGGATTGAAGGACCTTCTCACCAACTATCTAATAATTAATGGATGATATGTTGCTTTTGTGGGTGATAAGAAATAAGATAAAATAATAGGTCAAGGTGAGGTATCAAATGGTTCTTTAACATTATAAAAGGTAATTTCATGCTCGAATTGGCCTTCAATCTCCTAAGAGTTTCACAAATGTGTAATAAGAATATTCTCATGCTTTTTAAGTCTAATGAATGTTTGTTTCTTAAGCCTGAATGTTCAGTTTCAAATGATTTGGTGATTATGTGTGCTCCGAGGGAAAATGACACATATCTACTCGATATGAACTCCAAAGAATCAACCTCCACCATGACATGTCTCCTATCAAAAGCTTCCTCTTCTAAGTCCTTTCTGTGGCATAAACATTTAGGCCATGTGAATTTTAAAAATATTAACAAATTGGTTAAAAATAATCTTGTTAGGGGTTTACCATAAAAGGATTTTTCTGTAATTGAAAAGTACATGTCTTGTGCTAAAGGAAAACAACACAAGAAATTACACAAGATTAAACTTGAAAACTCCATTTCTAATCCTCTTGAGCTTTTGCATTCTGATTTATTCAGTCCAATAAGTGTGAAATGTATCACTAAGAAATCTTAATGTCTTGTATAACAGATGATTTTTCAAGATACTCTTAGGTCAGGTTTCTATCACACAGAATGGAGACAACAAAGGTATTGCAGAAGACGATTCTGACCATAGAAAATATCAACAACAAGAAGGTTATAGTGATCAGAAGTGACAATGGAACAAAGTTTATAAACCAGATCTTTGATACATTTTGGGCAAGTAAAGGGATTCTCAGACAATTCAGCGCTGCAAGAACACCTCTGCAAAACGGTGTTGCTGAAACAAAGAATCGTACTCTCATTGAAGCAGCCCAAACTATGCTCATAGAATCTAAACTTCCTATTATTTTCTGGGCAGAAGCAGTCAACTGTACCTCCTATGTTCTAAATAGAGTCATAATTGTGAAAGATAAGATGAAGACTCCATATGAACTGTTTCACAAGTGAAAACTGTTGATTGAGTTCTTTCATCCTTTTGGTTGCTCATGCACACTGTCGAATACTCAAGCTCAAGATTCAAAGTTTGGAGCAGTGTCTGATTAATGTTACTTTGTCGGATATTCTTAAACTCAAAAGGCTTATAGAGTATACAGCAAACAAACAAGAATTGTGCAAGAATCTTTCTACGTTGATTGGCAAGAGTCAAATGTTTCCAATGTTGTTTTTGATGTGGAATGGTTATACGATTCAAACACCATTTTCAATTTATTCAATCTACCATCCTTTCCTGATGATGACATTCCTTTATCAAGTGGTCAATTCTTTATTCCCGCTCAACCATAACCAGAACCACAACCTCAACCATAACTAGATCCTTAACATCAACCTTAACCAGATCCTTAACATCAACCTTAACCAGATCCATAATATCAACCTGAACCTGAACACCAAATCCCTTCAACACCAACACAACTATCACAAAATCCTCTTTCTAACCAACCATCCACCTTACTATCATCCAGCTCACAACCATCATCACTGCAACCCCTTTCATGCAATTCCCCAACCCTAAACACCAATTACAAAACCTTAAAAGACCACCACATGATTATGTAATTGGATCAATATCTGACGGTGTTAGGACTCGAAGCCAATCTAGGCTAATCAATGAATGTCTCTTTGCCTGTTTTCTATCACAAATTATTCCTAAAAATGTCGCCATGGCACTTCAAAACCCAAGTTGGGCTGAGTTAATGCAACTAGAGAACCAATAATTTAGAAAGTTAAAGGTGTGGGAATTAGTTGATCTTTCTCCAAATAAGTATCCGATTGGTACAAAGTGGGTATTCAAGAACAAACCAAATAATCATGGGGTTGTGATAAGAAACAAATCAAGGCTAGTTGTTCAAAGATTTGCTTAAGAAGAGGGGATTGACTACACTGAGGTGTTTGCCCTTCTGGCCCGGATTGAAGACATCCATATCTTTCTTGGTCATGCAGCTCGCAAAAACTTCAAAGTTGTCCAGATGGATGTAAAGTGTGTATTCCTGTATGGAGACATTTACAAAGAGATCTATGTTTGTCAACCACCAGGTTTCAAAGATCCATATTTTCCTGAGAAAGTCCACAAATTGAATAAATCCTTGTATGGATTACATCAAGCTCCTAGAATCTTGTACGAAACCCTAACACAGCATCTTCTCAGAGAAGTTTTCACATGAGGAACTATAGACATGACTTTGTTCAAGAAAGAGGTTAATAGAGATGAGCTCATTATGTAAATGTATGTTGACGACATCATCTTCTGATCGACAAATGAGAAATTGTGCAGAGAGTTTGAAAAAGTGATGAAATAATGCTATGAAATGAGCATGATGGGGGAGATGTGCTTCTTCTTTGGATTACAAGTCGAACAAAAGCCCAATGGAATTCTTATCCATCAAGAGAAATACATTCTTGAAATCTTATTGAAGTATAACATGAATGATGCTTCTCCGGAACTTACTATGTTTTCTGCTCAAACCAGCTTAACTCCTAATGACAATGGAGAGCCAGTCAATGTTCATCGTTATCGCTCAATGATCTGATCATTAATGTATCTCAATGCGAGTCGTCCAGATATTACATTCACTGTGTGTTACTATGCTCGATATCAAGCTAATCCAATGGAATCTCATGAGAAAGTTGTTAAACAAATTTTTCGCTACTTGAAGGGTTCTCCCTGATTGGGTCTTTGGTACCTAAAAGGAGGAAATTTGGTCTTCATGCGTACTCTGATAGCAATCATGGAGGTTGTAAGCTTGATAGAAAGTCAGTTACAGGTTGATGTCAATATCTTAGAGATCGTCTTGTTTCTTGGCAAAGCAAAACACAAACCACAGTCTCACTGTCTACAGGAGAGGCTGAGTATATTGCTGCTTCAAGTTGCTGTTGTCAAGTGTTGTGGATTCAACATTGAATAATGGCATACGAGATCAACTTTCTTCACACACCACTATTGTGTGATAATGAAGCGGCTGTTGGAATTGCTAAAATCTAATTCATCATACCCGTACCAAGCACCTTGAAACAAGAATCAATGTAATGCGAGATGCACAAGAGAAGGGGTTTATATATATTATTACGATTGACACCAAAAGTCAAAAGGCCGATCTTTTCTAAAAAACTTTTAATAAACCTCAGTTTTATGAATTGATCAACATGTTGGGTCTAATATCTTCCCATAGCAAATTCTGGAGATGATCTGTAAATATTTAATTTCTTTAGAGTTTAAACAATAAAAAAATAAAATAAAGTAAAATACTTAATAATTGATGTGCTAAGGAGCTTCGAGAGCCACACTTCCCCAAAATGTCTTCTAGTTCAAAAGAGAAATTTCTTCAGTTGCACTTTAATAGAAATTTCAGGGGAGAATAGGCTGAATAGGTTTTAAAATTGGCTTTTTAAAAGATTTCATGTATATAACATTTTCTCATAATTGCTGTAGGATTTAGGAAGCTTGGATGGTGTCTGAAGGAGGTCACAGGCCTTGCGTTGGGATATGTCAGTAGGCCTAATAGCCTAAAACAAAATAGACAGTGATTGTGTGACTTAACTAAGATTCAACACTCAGTGATAAGGTTCATTCCCATGTTATCACGACTTGCACAAAGTTACAAGTCTTGTCAAAAATTGTGTTGAGAGTGGTTGATTTCTGTTTTGATCCTGCATTACCAAATTTCCCTTATCCTTAATCCATGAATAAATTATGTGTCCAACTCCTTAGCTATGCATAAGCATTGATGTGTAATGATAATCTTCTCTGTTGTACGTGGGTATAGATCTAAACTATCATCAACACGCTTAAAAACATGATCTTATCTATTATACGTGAGTATAAACCTAAAGCTCTCATCATATTACTCAAATGATCATCTCCTCTGTTATACATGAGTATGGACCTGGAGCTCTGATCATCCATCCATCATTATGCCATATTGTCTATCTCAATGGATATCAAATGCCCCGTATCATGTCCATCTCAGAATAATTCAAGCAGAATCAATGGTTATACTCAATAAACCATAATGACAAGATGAGTTCTTTGC
>BJCO01461440.1:0-11306 GCA_018326465.1 Flaveria floridana | reverse complement strand
ATGTGGTTGAGGCAAATGGGCCAGGCCGGGCTGGTCAGGGTTGGGTTGATGCCAAAACAATTTATTTGGGTAATTATCAAAGAAAAACAGTAGACTTATGCTCTATTCATACATTAGTCTCTCTGAACTTCAGTTTTGAATGACTAAATCCCTTGACTTATAAAATTTAGCGAAAAATTCTTTTCTATAAAAACTATCCGGGTTAAATCATGCAAGAAAGGAGTTTTATGTTAAAGTTATATGCATGGACTTATCATGAAGTTTTTAAAGTTGGGAAATTTTTGAGAAACGGCCCATTTTGGTGTAAAAATAATTTAAGAGTGTGAATTATAGCCCATTTGATCATTCCTCTTTTAAGTGGCTTTAACTAATTTTCTTTTGCTCATTGTGACATAAAAACACATATGGCATAAATGGGGTGAAATTTCCACCTCCAATCAATAGTGACAAGATGGAGGGTTTAGTAACGGGTCACTTTTAGTTTCAGCTGATATGAGCTGGATCGGGTGGGTAGAACCATACAGGGATATAATAAAACTTTACTCACCCGACTAAATCGTTCAGAATAACCAACAATGATCAAAATGGATGAAGAAAGTTATAATTCCCAAAACAGACCATCATCAAAAGTATATTTTGATATTATGGTACACCTTTTTATAAACAATTATGCATTAGTTATGATTACCAAAAAATATAATCATAGTAGTAATCTTGATTTTATAAATAAAACAATTTAGGAGGGGTGTACATCAGTTTAAGTTGTGGTGACTTTCAACTCGTTTAGCCCATTCCTCTTCCAGACCTATTTGATATAAAACACAATGGGCACTTATATACCTCTAATCAGTACTAAAAGTGATGGGCTGGGTAACACCTTTTACTTATAAGTTAAACACATAAACACTTATTTATCATCAAAGAAGTAAAATTAGGAGAAAACAACATTTTTTGAATGTACCAAAAAGGAAAACCACCAGCATTTGAATTTTATCAATGTGCAGCCAAACATGACCGTTGGAGCTTGTAACCTCCCAGAGGCTGAGGCTGCTCCAACTCCAAGTTCAGCATTAAAAACCTCGGGGAACACCGGTGTCGACCGGGTCATCTATGTCCCGGGCCAACAGATGCCTTTGTTTGTAATTTTTTATTTTTTATATATATTTTGCCAGTTAGACAACCTAGTACTTATCTTATTTGGTTTTGACCTAGTGCTTTTGACCCAAAAGAAAAAAAAAGAAAGAAACAAAAAAGAAAGAAGAAAGAAGCAAAAACAACAGAAGGTTTGTATGGTTCTGCTTACAAGTAGCAATGTGAACCCATTTGCTTACTAATGGGTCAGTTTGGATTGTGTGTTTTCTCAATTTGGTCAAATAGAAAAAGATAGCTAAAGGGAGAATATGTCAAAGATCTATATATAATCCATGTGATAGAACTTAGCTATAGTAATACACTAATATATATAATTTATTGGATGTAATCTTTTGAGGGGCATTGGATGTAAACTTAGCTACAGTTACAAGTAAAAGGGCCTGCTGTGAAGCTTATGAAGAATTCTTCATACCTATAGTAATATCATACTACAACTTAGGTAGCTTACTTCAATCTAAGCAACAAAAAGGTAATATCATAATTTATCATGTCTCAGTGAAGTATCAGGTAATATCGTAGTTATGAACAAGCATGGTACAGGTGTGGTATACATTAGAAGGTCTTCTAATATACAATTCTACCAAATTTTCAGTTGTATCCAAAAAGTGTAGTTAATGATGAAATCTTTTGAGGGGCATTGGATGTAAATGTGCAAACAAACAAACTTGACAAGTAAACGTCTATCAATTCTATCTAACTTTTAGCAATTGGATCCAATAATAACAGTTCATGGGTGTTAATAAATATTTTCTTCAGTTATATACTTCATACAGTCCACACTTTCTTAGGATCAGTAGAGGCAAATGATGATTTACTTGATTACGGTTCTTTTTAGTCGCATCTTTTCATTTTGCATGATGATTCCATAGACATGCAGTCCCTAGGATCTAAAGTTCTCTCTTTTTAGTAACATCTTTGATATTTACTTTGTATTTTTATTACACAGATTAGTATATCTTCGGGTAACTGGAAAGGATGATGGGTTAAACATCAAAGAAAGAATCTGATTTATAAGTTATCACATCATTTTCCCAAGTTCACTCTCATCCATAGTTTTACTGCTGGTTTGACACATTTCTTTAAACCACTGCCATTGTCAACTTACTTGTAGTTGATATTGTCATAAATTATATCAGCCCACACTATGTCTTCTTTATGAACATGATATTTTCGATAAGTAGATGATATCACATGGATTGTATTTTGATCCAAGTTGCCCTTTTACTTGTAACTGTAGCTAAGTTCTATGATGGACATTGAGAGTGAAGTTCAAGTTCGTGCTAGTGGAGGGCTTCTTGCCATATTGGAGAACGAAAGAGTGGTGGATACCATTGAGCAAAATGAGCGTGGGAGTGCATCATGCGATCAGTTCTGTCATGCAAATTTCATTGTACCTGATTATTAGCTTTCCTTTATTCATGCTAGATTCCACTGGTTTTTGTTACAATTTTCCTATTTAAAATGCAGAAATAAGTTCCTTAAAGTTGACTCCGCAGCTCACGAGGCATTGCAGATATTCCAAACTGACAAACATCCAAGCCACATGGGTATTGGTAGAGCAAAAGAAGGGTATCATTTTTCCTAATTCTTTTTTTCTATGTCTTAAAAGCAAGTACTAATATCTGTTTATTTGCAGGTTCTCTGTTTTTGGCATGATGAACAAGGTGTGGTAATTGCAATTTTCTTTAGCCTGCTTTGCCCTTAAAATTTATATCTAATTGACGTTTTCGATTTTAGTGCGTGACACCTATGGGTAAACGTCTTTTAAGGTAAACATGGATTTCCGAGTTTAATCTCTGTAATTATAGAACTTTACCTACAAATTAACACAACCTGTGTTGGATAATTGTTTATATTATAATAGGGCTTGGTTTCTCAGGCCCATACTAGACCTTGAAAACTTGAATAGTCGTCTTGATGTTGTATCCTATATTTTCTATAATATGAAAGTCTAAGGAATGACTTGTACTCGTTCTGTGCTTTATTCCATATTCACAAAAGACTTGTTTCCTTTAAAAAATTCTGGTATCATTTTTTGTTTCATCTGAAGAGCTGTTGACTTCTTTACGTGATACACTGAAATCTCTCAAGGATGTTCCCCACATACTTAAGGTGCAACACCATCTTCTTTCTTGATTTTCATCACTTGCTAATTTCTTTGATGGATATGCAGGTGTATAATCTGATTATACCAGTGCTTAACAGGTGTCATCATTGGAACTTGCACGTTTTCCTTACATGTCTAGTGACAAATTGCTTCCGCAAGTTGTTTATATGAATCACATAGGTATGTTATGTTCTTTTTACATTGATTGATTTTCTCTAGCACTTCAAGGGAAAAAAAATACACCTAGAGAAAGCAGTTTGAACCCTATGTAGTTTCTTACAATCCTGTGATATTCGTGTGTATGTAACCAACCATATATGAGAGTTATAATCATGTTATGGATGTGCTTACTAATAGCGGTTATCGGTTTAAGTTAAACAACCAACAATATAAGAGCTAGCATCATGATATGGATGTACTTACTAGTAGAGGTTGTCAGTTTAAGTTAAACATGGCTGGAATTTATTTATCACATAGATTAGGGTACTTAGAAAATCAAAGCAAAATAAGTAATTTGGTCTTGTTGAGGCGGTGTAATTTGTATGCATCCCACTTAAATTTCCTTCGAACAATAACACATTTACAATTGATTTACCCCAGGTTATGGATGATGCATGTTATAGAATGAATCAAGTCAGGAATCAGGTACCTTAAGAACACGGATTTGTATTGTTGATTAAGTGCCGATCTATTGATGAACTTCATGATTTTTGCAGCTTATTTGACATTAATAATCAGTTGTAAAATCTGAGAGATGAAAAAACAAAGGGAAAAAGTCATATACAATCCCACATCGGCTGAGTGAAGAATACAAAGAGGAGGAGACAGTCTATATAATGAGCGGCCCAAGGCTTTAGGAAGCATACCTTTCTCGGCCTTTTGGCTAAGATCAAGTGTAGTATCTGTTCTTATCAGTTTAATATCTGATATGTGGGCCATCGGCCCACTCGATATTAATCTTATTTTTTAAGGGGGAAGCCCCATTACTGTAGCTTGCTACTGGGGTTCTTCATGCGTCGCCTTGGTCTTACACTATCACCAAGGCCTGGCGCACCCCTCCAAACTATAGCTAAAATTTCGTTTGTGTTAACTGATGAACTAAATTTTCTGTCTTATTTGTTCTTTACCGTCCTATGGTTCCTGCTGTTTTAACAACCTAAAAGTTATTAACTCAAAAACATAAGTTGACGGCCTTCTATGATACTCCTGTGTACATTTTTCAAAATCGAGTTTCGTGTGTTCTGGCGTTTTTTAAAACAAGCTGAGTTATTTTTCTGAAATGTTGAAATTGAGTATTTCTGTTCTTGCGCTTACTTTCTATTACTGTTTCCTAATAGGATATTTGATGTGCATAATTGAGTTTAGTGTGCTCTGGTGCCTTTTTAAACATGCTGAACTATTATTTCTCAAATGTTGAATATGAGTAAGTTTCTTCATGCGCTTACTTTCTATTAATGTTTTCAAATAGGATATTTGTTGTGCATTTTTGAAGAAAAGCTAGATGAATGCATTTTAAGAGGAACCAAGACTACGAATTTGCTGTAAGCCAGTTATACTTTTAAGTATATCCTATTTGTGGATGTTTTTTTCAATTTGTAAATTAGAAAACTCGTGTTTAGTTCTCTGATGAAGATGGTAATGTTAAGAGGTTCTACTATCGCAATACGAAGAAGACACGAGAACTGGACAGCCTTCTAGGAGGCATCATAAAATCCTTGGTATTAAGAAAATTCCGTCGCTTTCCTGTATCTTTCTGAATAAATTTATAAACAGAACCCGTGAAGGCGTGGAATGAGTGTTCAAAGCCATTGATAATGCTATAATTGCTTTTAACTTGTATGAAAAAGTTTGTACTGCACACAAAATATTCAACTCTTGGAAGTTGGAATTAAATTGATTTTTTCATCAATGTTGTGGTTTGATTGTGCATGTGTGTGTCAGTGTGTGTGTGTGTATATATATATAGGGTTAGGATCATTACAGAAACACCTTTTATTTTTAGAACCAAAAGAACCACAAATTTACATAAATGTAAATTATGAACCATTGATTTAAATAGATGTAAGTAAAGCCTGGTGATATTTAGTTGTTTTACATACATGTATGATATACACATTAATACACATAACATACATGTATGATATACACAATAATACACATATGTTAAACAGATCAAGTATTACCAGACTTAAGTTACATTTATGTAAATCAATGGTTCTTTGGTTCTAAAAATAAAATGTGGTTCTGTAATGATCTTAACCCTATATATTATATTAATCAATGATTTCTTGAATCCTTTTTTATTTTCCTGATCCTTTCCAAGACACGGAGAGAGCTATCACAAGGGACTTGGTGTCACGCATCCTTGAGTTCTCAATGCATCTACTCAAGGGGATATATTTTGCAGCAGAACTCGACTGGTTAGATATTTCTTGATTGCTTGTTCCTATTCATCTTCATTCCTATGTAAGGCTTCTTTACCATGGTATTTAGTATGTTCTGTCTTGACTATATATCTCATGGCTGTGTAGCCTTTTGTCATTGGCATTGGTTGCTCGACAAAACAATTATGTAAGACCCACATTGACCGCTGAACCTGTGCTAGATATTCATAACGGAAGGTCAGAATTGTATTTTTCTGTCCAAAGAATGCCCACACACACACAACTCTATATGCTGCACTTTACATAATGGACTGACTGATGAAGCGAATTCATATGCGTTTATGGGTAACATGTATCGGATTCTGTCACCAGACATGTTTTACAGGAAATGACAGTTGAGAAATTTATTCCTAATGATACAAAGATTATTGACCAGGGTACATGGACTGTTATCTTTGTTAATTGTTTTTTGGAACTAGAGATTGTTTATTACATCATATCAGTTCTCTTACCACCTTTTCGTATTTCATTTCTCAGGGAATATTCATATCATGACAGGACCTGATTATTCAGGAAAAAGCATATATATAAAACAGGTTATTTTTATATGCATATGTTTCCGTTTGTATTTGTGTCATATAAACTTGCTGATAAGGGTCCACTGAAGCCTGTTAAACACAGTCACAGAAATCAAAATATGTTATCAAGATTGAATTCTTTTAGTTTATTTAATCATGTTGTTAAAAGTAATTGTAGGTAGCATTAATTGATTTTCTTGCTCACATTGGAAGCTTTGTTCCAGCAGATGCTGTGAAAGTGGGTTTAACTGATGCGGTTGACCACCATAAATTACGAATGACAGAATTTTCTATGCCATGGGAGGTAAGCTTATGACTGCTGAACAATCAACATTTATGATTGATTTACACCAAGTTGGAATGATGCCAAGGTATTTTTCATGTAACTGAATGATATCTTACCACTTTACCAGTCAACCAAACCGTATCTTTTTGATGTTGATTTATATGTTAATAACTTTAAAGGCATGCTACTTCTCGGTCATTATGTTTACTAGACGAATTTGGAAAGGGAACTCTAACTGAAGGTTAGTTATTGAGAAATGTATATGTTCTATTGTTTTTTTATTGTACACTAATCATGCCCCTATTTTCTTTTTAGATGGTATCGGAACTATTGATCATTTTATCTCAATGTATGCTCCCCCAAAGGTTTGTTACTCTTTAAATTTCACTCATTCATTGTTATGCAGCAATAAATTTCTGTTGGATGCTGAAATTTATTTTAAAGAATTTAGATCGTGTGAGATCTGTTTTTTGATGCTGAAATTTATGAAAAAGAATTTTGATTGTGTGAGATTGTTCACTAGCTATGCTCATACACTTATGGTGCAGGTCCTAATTTGCACTCACTTGATCCAGATATTTGTTGATAGTCATTTATCTCTGGTATGCAACACGACAACTTGAAAGATTTAAAGTTTCTAGAAAATATTTGTGTCTAACAAGTTAATACTTCTAATCATTGAGAATCATTAGTCGGATAAAGTCTGCTACACTATTAGTGTGCTAAGACCCGACAATGATAGTGAAGACCTGGAGGAAATTGTATTTCTCTATGGGTAAATCATAGTGTTGAAACTTATTTTATTATCATATGCAGTTAGTCTGACTTCTTGTATGTCAGGCTAGTACCTGGACATACACTTCTTAGTTATGGTGAGTTGGTATCTGCTATTCTCCTCGGGCATTTCTATGTTTGATCATTTGACTAACTATAATTCTCGTTTGCAGGACTTCACTGTGCTCAACTTGCAGGTATGTTTCAACCATGTTATGTTAAATTAATTAATCTGGTTAAATTTTAATCGCGTCTTACATCAGTTTATTATTTATTACCATACTTCCCTAAATTTTCCTAAGATATCAAGAGAGTAAAGAGATCGTGTTTTGATAGAACCTGTACTTGGAGAACTATAGGGGGCCTGGGGGTCGTCAACCCTCCGACCAACCAAATTTCTATATATAAGGTTATATAAGTTTGACTCTCCGAATTGTCACGGGTAGAGTAGTTGAAGCAAATGCTAAAAAAGAAAGAGAAAAAAAATCCTACTGTGTTGCTCCAGATTGAAATTTTTTGTTCGACCTTTGAGAACCTTCCCTAAGGAAGATGAATTATGTGTAAAGGGAAATATTAGTTGTACAAGGAAATTCCTTTTCTTTTTTCTGCAATATTATACAATCCTGTAGGTGTTCCTCAAGAAGTAATTCGGAGAGTAGCATTTATATTGGATGCTACCACTAAAGGAATACATATTGATCGAGCATGTGACGAAAAGATAATAGCTCAAGATGAGCAATATAAGGTGCCATATTCATTAAGATTATATACTTGCATTCAAGTGTTGTCTTTATCTGTTTGTTAATGACAGGACGCTGTGGAGAAGATGGTAGCTTTCGATGCAATTAATGGTGATTTGTCCCTCTTCTTTCAAGATGTGTTTCCTAGCCAACCTTGATTTTCATACATCACAACTAATTTCTGGAAGAATCATGCATCTTACAGCTGTTCAAAAGCGTAAGTATCCTTTTTTCCCTTTGCTTTACTAGTATGATTAAGTAAGGCACACAAACAAGAATAACAAACAATTATCATATAAGGTTTTAGCGAACATCGTTTAACTAACCATTAGGTACACAGTACAACTGCAAACTTATATCTCCAATGATAGTGACCTTAATGTGAACACTCGATAAGGAGGATTAGTTGTCTGTGAATAATGGCCAGAGTTTCGTAATGATTTGTAGTGTAACCAAGTTCATAAAGCTACAACTTATAGTCTATTTTCAAGGATTCCTAGTTTAATGAGGTTAAAGGCTTGATTTTGGTAATTTAGAGCTTAGATCATGGTATTAGGGTCACAAAATTACTAGCAATCAGTGGTGGTTCTGTGTGGCACCTATTGTTGTCGCTGTATTGTAATCTTGGCAGTTTGGATTGGTATATGCCTCTTGCATGGTCTAAAAGTGTTGTCTAGGAGATCAACTTTCAAGAGAATTATATGATGATGATGTCGTCCGAAGCTTTCAACAATTAGTAAGGCTGGGACCCGATTAGTAAGGAATATTTTTTCTACACAGTTAAGGAATTACCTTTGAAGCCTATGGTGTTTACATCAATAATATGGTTGCAATCAGTTTTACATATATAGAAAAGAGAGAATGTTTATCCCACAATCAATATAAAAAAGAAACAGAAGTTTGGAAAAGATTTGATGTTTTGGTCAAAGTTTACATAAGCCTCTTTGCTTTTTTCTTAAATCGGACGAATGAAGACGGACTGATGTACGAGCTTTCCTTTGGGGACGTATTAGCCTAGTGACCCAAGGTTCTTACTCGAGTAATGAAGAAAATCGAGTTGGTCAATCACCTGTCAGTGATCCAATTAACATTTTCATAAATTTCGCTCGAAACCGATACGCCTCAAATATAATATAGTTTTTTTTTAACTCATTTTCGTATACTCCCCCCAATTGTGTATCTATTATCGATATTTCGATATAAATTTTATTTGAAACCAACTTGTGTCAAATATGTGTACATTAACTAATAAATTCTAAATACGTGGTTGCAACGTGATTACTTCTACATACTTTTTCAAAGCCATATATACGGGTCAATACTTTTAACATTTAAATACCATGTATTACGATACGATGTCATTATTTCTAGTTGCGCTTTGCCGAGCTTCCTCAGGGTGACCATAGGTGTAATATAACATATTCTTTTTTAGTTTTCTTACATACCATAGGTTTAATATAACATATTTTTTCTAGATTTTATACATACCATTATTACATTTTTATTTGTATCACATTTAGATATAAATTTTATTTTAAAACGATACCGCAACGGGCAAAAAAATCACATGGTCAATTCTAAATAAGGAGAGACTTTCGTATGTAGAATTAAATTGAGAGAGATTATTCTATGTTTCTCTCAGATGTTTATCAACATATGATTTCAGAAGAAAAAAAATAGAAGGTATGTTATATTTTGTATCATATTACTTTGTAATTTGTATACACCCCCGGGTGCGATCAGAGGCTTCATCGGTGTCAAGTATTATATTATGTCTTCGAGTTTAGTTAATGAGAGAAAAGAAAGGAAATGAATGGAAAGAAATAAAAAGTTGTGTTATAGAGATTTTATTAATGAAAGGAAATAAAAGAAAAGTAAAAATGTTGTGTTCTCAAGTTCACCTACAGAGAGAAAAAGAAAAAAAAATAAAGATTAAAATCAATCATTTTAAATCAAAAAAAAGGAAAAAAGGAAAGAAAAAAAATGAAAATGAAAATAAAAACATTTCATTTCCTTTTTCTTTTATCAAGTAAACTCGATCATAGCGTTGGGGCTCACCAAGTGGGTGTTTGAAAGTGTTTTTTTACTTATTTTTTAACTTATTAATTTTTAAAAAATTAAAAATTTATTTTATAATGTTTGATAATTTGTAAAAGAAATAAGTTAATAAGTTCATTCGTACTAACTTATTAACTTATTTAATAAATAATAAGTTAAGTTAAGAAGGACTTCTTAACACGAATCCCAAACACGACATTGACCATTTCGACCGACGTATTCAGAATTGAATTGCAAAATTCGCTCTCATTCAATTCGATATCCGATAGACGAAAATGGAGTCATCATCTACCCGATGCAGGCAATCACTTCATTCTTATCTCAATAACAAACGCTTTCTACTGACGCACTTACAGCCAGCAATTGAGCGCAAATCATGCTCAATTTGTTTGAGCCAAATCGAAGAAGCAGCTGTAATCACGGTGTGTTTACACGCCTACTGCACCGATTGCATTCGTAAATGGAGCAATCGCAAGAGGAACTGTCCACTTTGTAATGCTCAGTTCACTTCGCTGTTCGTCAGAATCGATCTCCGTTCTATGACTTTCCGTACGCAACATTTATCAGACCTCAAGGAGTCGGATACGAAGGCTAATAGTAATATTAGAGATTCTTACGGCAGGAGAAGAGATTTCATGGCTCAACGAAGGTGATCATTCATTATACTTTGTGTAGTACTGCTTAGAAAGCACACAAATATTCTTAAATGATTTTCAGTTAGTTAACTTAAGTGAACCTTTGTTGGATTGTTGTCATAAGTTTTCATTGCTTTTTTCTAAAATGATGATAACCGAATAACACAATGCTGAACCATATCAACTTTTCATGTTTTCAGCTTAATTGGAGATAGGTTGTTTTCACATTCGTTTCTCTGTAAAGTAGATGTTTCAGAATATCCTTAGGGTTTCATTTTGTTTTTCAAAGATATGGGGGCGTAGTGTCTCATAGGTGATAGGGTTTCCATTCGAGAAAGGCTAAATCCACCCAATTAATAATGCACAGGATGATGAGTAGGGTTTGCATATTTATCTTCATGTTTCTTTTACTCTCAGGGTCATTGGAATATCAAGAGAAGAAAATGTTGTTAACAGAAGAACAAGGCCACTACCTAAGCAGAGGTCATTTGGGCAGTCCAATATGCTGCCTCCTGGTGTTAGCAAAGAGAGAATTCTGCAGTGGCGTGCGAGGTATAGTACGTACAGCAGTTGTTAATTTAGTGCAGGTTTA
>BJCO01461439.1:0-12955 GCA_018326465.1 Flaveria floridana | reverse complement strand
CAAATTTTGCCCCGTCTTCTTGACAAACTTCTTGGCTCTTCTAACAGCACTAGCCAAGGCCCACATTATATCCATGCGTTCCAGCTCAGTTTCATCAACTTGCTCGTAATCCTCATCAGCAAGATGACAGTTCCCAATCTTACCAGCAACTAACCCATCATAAGAATGAACAACATCAGCTAGAAGGTCCATATGTTCTTTAGCAACTTCCACGGTGACATTTCTGAGATTCTCGATCTTGAACTTTTAAGTATTTGCCTCAGGAACAGTGTATTGGGTGCTAGTTGACCCTGACATTTCGGTTCCTAATGAGTTGCTTTGGGAAGGTGCAGAAGAGTTAGACACAAACTCCGTTTGAAGCGGTGCGCCTGAAGCAGTAGGAGTTGGAACTAAGTTGTATAGTGCAGGATTATGAGCACAGGATCCTTTCTTAGACTTGTATTTCTGACGCAGCTCCTCCTCCCTTAACTTTAGAATGAAATCATTTATGTCTAAAGTGGCAATAATGACGTTTTGTCTCAAATTAGACACAAATGGATCCCCTTTGTCTGGAAGACCATCATCAAAGCTAGAGACTTTATCTTCCATGGATGTGGTCACGCCATGAGTGTGCAACTCACTCAACAGATGATAGAATCTATCAATGATATCATCCAAGCTCCCTTTTCTGATTGGTGAGAAATTGTCGAATTCCTTTTTAAGAGCTTTTTCCTTCAGTGCTTTCAGAGTTGCATTGCCTTCGTATCTCTTTTCCAAGGCCCCCGATAATTTCTTTGACTGCTCGTTCTCAAAAAACTGATGAAATATATCCTTAGGTATAAACTGAGTCAACAAGGCATATGCTTTCTTTTCAGCATTATGCATAGTCTTCTGGGATTCACTCATTCCTCCTAAAGTCAGCTTTACCCCATTAGCACTGACTGGTACCACATAACCAGTCTCAATAGATATCCATAGATTGGGGTCAACTCTAGTCAGGTAGATTTTAAACCTGTGTTTCCACTGTGGGTATTCATCCAACGTTAACAGCTTTGGCGGTTTGTTGTGGTTCCCGAACTCACTTTCCAGAAGTAGAAGATGCTGGATACGTGAGTCCTTTCCAGCAGTAAATGCAGAGAACTGATCTTCCATTTCTTAAAACTTGATGAACTAAGAATTGGAGAGATTGACTTATGCGATTGGACAAGCCGACTGGTTCAACCATGCGATTGAAGGATGCCAATGGCTTCAATCGTGCGATTGGATTTAGTCGTGCGAATGAACAGGACGAATGCGGTCAATCGTATGGAATAACTCAACCATGCGAATGAACTGTGCGGATGAGTCCAGTCGTGCGATTGAACTATGCGAATGGGATTCGGTCGTGCGATTGAGCTAATTGTGCGACTGAAGCTGCTGCTGCAGGAAAAAAACGAATTTTTGAACACTTGACTCAAAATTATGAATTTTTACGAACCCTAATGTGCCGTATAGGAAATGGTTGAAACTCTTAACACAAAGACTCGTCAAAAACAAGTTTTGAAGCGAAAAAGTGTATCTTTTGAATGAAAATGTTAGTTTTGACACCAAAACCAATTGAATCCACGCAAAATCACGAGCCTAAACTCCTATACCACTTGTTAGGACCATGTGCGTACGGAGTACTAATAGATTCTGCATGAAACCAGATCAAATAGTGCGGAATTGTATATGATTGGCGATCCAATCAGTGAGAATGAATAACCTAATCGATCAAACGATGTAACGAATGTTAAGAACATATTGGAATCGATTAGGAACGAACTATGAACTTGGATTTGCGACTTGGGATGCTCTGGACAGCTAGGGTATGAAAGTATACGAAGTATTATCAAGTGTTACATTTTTCCATGAGTTATGTGGTATTTATAAGCTATCAGTGTTCATTCGTACGACTGAACCATTAGCATGGTTCACTCGTGCGACTAAAGCATGCGGTTGACTCATACGCACGAATGAAGGTTCAGTCGTGCAATTGAACCAATCTTATGTCTCAATCATACGACTGATCCAGTCACCTGATTCAGTCGTGCGACTGGTCCATAAGCATGGTTCATTCATGCGTATGAGCCATAAGTATGGTCCATTAGCCTGAATGTCCACATGACTAAGTTGAACACATTTCTAAGTTCTTGTTGACTTAGAATTATGTAAAACAACATCAAAACTATATATTAAATTCATATATGTGAATCATATTCAATATAAAGATAACATGACATAATAAATCACATATAAGCATCATAATGCATTTCATATATCATTCAATCATTTCATTACATTGGATTACATAAGTGTAAGAAATGAAAGACTTTTACATTTGAGAACATAAACTAGGTACATTAAGATGTATCAACACTTCAGTTCTTCCCTGCTCTGTCCATCCAGCCCTAACCAGGTCATCAGTTAAGCTACTAGTGAGATCCACCGTAGCCTGTGGAGTCAGAGGTCTGGAAGATCGGACCATACCCCTAACTCTAGGATGTAACCCCAAGATGAAACGTGCTATGCCCTTAGATTCCGGTGTCACCAGGTGTGGCACCAGTCGAGACAGGGCTAAGAAGCGGTTGATATACTCAGTGTAATTTGGACCTTTCATTTCCAGGCTCAGAAATTCAGACTCCAGCTTCTCGAGTTGATTGATGGGGCAGTATTTGTTGGTTATCAATTCCCTGAATTCGGTCCAACTTATTCCGTTAGCAGCGTTTCTTCCCCGGGGCTGAGTAACCGTCGTCCACGATTCTAGAGCCGATCCCTTGAGTGATTGGGATGCGAACCTCACCATGTGGTCCATCTTACAGTCACTGATGTCCATTTCATCGATCCACTAGTAAGTCTCTATTGCACCCTTGGTGCCATAGAAATCCTTGGGCTTGCATGCCATGAAGGTTTTGTAGGAGCATCCATTCTTCAGTGCTTCAGCTTCCTTGTTGTTACCCTCGTCATTCCCGAATCCATCATTACTACCGGGGTTACTCCGGTCCGCATTGATCTGTGCGATGATAGTCGGAATGGCGTTAGCAATCTGTTTTGCTACGAGGTTGGCAATTCTCTCATCATTCCCTAGATCAGCATTCTCCCCACGAGGAGTTCCTGTGGAGTAGGTTGGTTTCTGGTTTTTCTGGCTTCCTCACGGTGGCCTCTAATAGCTCCTCGTCTTCCAAACCGAGTTCCTCTCCTAGTCGGCATTCTGATAGCATCACAGATAATTTCATTTAGCATCTCATAATTAGTTTCCAGTAGCCCAATCATCATTTATCCTAATGTATCGCGTCTTAGAAGGACGGAGTGTAATATACACACCACTAACATCTCTAACAATGTTTCACAAATTAATTTAAGACAGTTCATCCAAAGTGGACACGGGCCAAAATTCCCAACACATAACATGACACATAGCTTTTCAATACAAATAGCTTAGCAAAATTTAACACTCATGGAAATAGTTTCATAGATAGTTTGGATCAATAGTACCAGCAAACATAGTTGAATCAGAGCTATACTCTTATAAGTTGGAAGGTGCCATCACCCCCATAACAATAATAATAGTATCAGATAATAATTGAAATAGTTTCCTTTCAACTGTCTAAAAGACAGATAAATCCTACTTCCTCTCCATGCTCCCACATCCACTTCTTCTTCAGCCACCCTAGCCATCTTGAGTTCTTCTTCCCCTGCTCCTGCTCCAACCGCTGGACCCCATACGAAGTCATCATGGCCTGAAACTGGGCAGACTGAGAGGTCCGAGTGGCGTGCTGGAGTGTCAGCTCGTGATGACGGTCAGTCTTCAAAATCTTGTCCAGTGCAGCATCAGAGGGTCCTACGTCACTTACCCGTCAGCTGGACTGGGAGTATCTGTTACCAGCTAGCACACTAGGGCTGTCATACATGTTGCGCCTATGTGGTATCCAGTGCTTGTCATGTAGGTGGGGTCGGAGTGGGTCAAACGGCGGAGGTGCAGGTATCAGAGTGCTAACAGGTGGTGGAGGAGGAGGTGGCATCCTAAAGAAGACTGGGGGTCCTGGCCTCATACTCTTGACCACTTCAAAAGAAATTTCAGAAATTATAAGTTTCAAACAGAGAAGGTCCAATCATTACCAAATAGTCCATGCTGGAAATTACGCGTCTGGTAAATTCATGATTACGTTGATCAAGTGTAATCATCAATTTACCCAACCTTATGATCCCAACACTTTCCCACAAGTACAGTCCTAAGGTATCAGGGTTGTAGCCTAGGGTCTACTATGGCATTCCCGACTTCTCTACAACCTTTGGCTCTGATACCAATCTGTCACACCCCGGGCCCAGGTAGGGTGGGATGTCACAGACTAGCAACAACCTATGGCAGCGGAAACAAACCATCATAAGAGCACAAAAGGAGAGAACATCACATGGCATTAATGTTTAAAGAAAAACCGGGCTAGAAGTAGGTTTAGCCCCCAACATAAGTAACATAATTCATAAGTACAATTCGTTTCTAACAATAACAAATGTAAATTGTTCAAAATCTTTTAAAACAATACAAGCCAATGCCATGGGTCATGGAGCTAGGTCAAAGTCTTCTACAACAACTAGACTCCCGTCACGGATTACCTGAAACATTCTCAAAAGAAAATTTGTGTCAACTAAAAAGTTGGTGAATTCAAGTGCTTAAAGTGTAAGAACAAAAGGATTCAATAGAATCCACATTTAATTTACAAGAATCATAGTTTCATTGTTGTGGGGGATCACAATCAACCCTGCACTCAGTCCTGACTGGCCTGTTCAAAAGTTAAGTAATACCGGTTAATCCCAAAGGAAGAACTGAGCCTCAAACCAGTGTACCATACCTACGGGATGGTTCACCATAGTATCTTATAAAACCTGTTACATGCCACAAATGACCCCGCAGGATCTAAGTGTGGTACCCTTCCGTTCATCACAGAAGGCACTGTGTGTGGGGGATTCCCTAAGTAGATCTACCCATATAAAACAAGAGGTTCACACAAGAATTAATGACTATGATACAAGTATCAGCAGGTAACAATAACTCCACAACACATAGCATCATAATATAGCACATAAATAGTTCAGTTCAAACAGAGCATGCTTCATCCCAAAAACAGTAGTAAAAAGGGGGTCACTAGAACTCACCTTAAGATTCAAGCAAAGGATTCTTCGTGTACCGGGAAAAGTTTCAAGTCTAGCACCCTATCATAAAGATTTAAGTGATAAGCCACTGATTCTAAGATTATAGAAGGTGCACTAGGTGTGCCATGAGGTTAAATGTCCAACTAGATTTTGATTTGCTAAGGCTTGTATAAAAAGTTTCCTTTTATAGTAAGTTCAGGTTTCTTAAGGAAAAATACATGTTTTACTATGCTGGATCATTTATACAAGTTAGTTTAAGTTCACCAAATGATTTTTAATTCAAGGGGGTCGGTTTATAGGGGTTTGGTAAAATTTACAGTTTAGTCCTCCAAGTTTTAAAATTTACATTTTGTACCCTAAAGTTTGCTTCTTTCCATTTATTGACTTATATGGCCAAATAATAGATTTTTGGATTTAACTCATTTTAAATATGTTAACTCCTAATTTTTCAGAATTTAGGTTCGGGTTTAGAACTTTTACGTTTTACGTACCGTTACGGTAAAACCGAAGGTTTTTAACGGTTAAATATTAATTTACTATATTTTGAGTCTTATTCCTTTAAATATCATTTTAAGGACTTTTTTTATAAGTTTCTAATCTGTTGAAAATGAAATTTTGGTCTCTTTTAATTGAAAGCCTCATTTTTATGTTTAACCCGTTAAAACGCGTTTTTACCCAAAGTGACCGTTTAAAAACTTGTTTGCCCAATTTTTCAACACCTTTAGATCTTATAGCTTCTAACTTACTGATATAACATAATTTCCATGGATTCTTGTATTTATACCCTTATTTCTAAGATTTTCTTTCAAACGTTACCTGGTGAATACCCGTTTTTAACTCAAAATTCCTTTTAAATTGTCTCTTGACCATTTAATCAACAAATCCGGTCTAAATCACTTTATTAACTCTTTTAGAGCCTAGAATTCTTTTTAAAAAGGTTAAAATCTAAGTTCTCTTAATTTTAAGTTATTTTACCACTTTTCGGGTCCCCAAATATGTCCAAAATGTGTCCTAGCTCTTGATTTTTATATTTCCAGCCATGTTATGGACTTAAAACATCTGAAATAATCCCATGTCTACCGAAAATTACAACACAAATCTTGGATCTACAAGTATCATGCATGTGTTGCAATAACATGTTGATTTACACCATTTACACTAGTGTAAATCCTATGATTCAGACCCAAAAATTACCTAATCATTATAATAACTTTAAAATCAGATTATTAAATTGTCCCAAAGTCGTTCTTGAGCAGGTTATGATCCTTGGTTGGGAGGGTTTTCAAACAAGTGCCTAAATGGTGTTATTTTATGTAAAAAGAGGGTTTTCATGGTGGAAATCGGGTTCCACCTTTAGAATAACCAACATAACTTGTGAGGTACCTCTAGTGAAGTTAAAAGCTCCTCAAGATCAAGATGATGACAACAAGTTTCTGCTAGAACAAAGAAGGGTAAGGTTTTTAAGAGAAAAGTGAAGAAAACATAAGATATAGCTTGTGTCGGGTGAGATGAACCTTACTCTTTGTGTGGTTCACGATTTGGAGAGCGTAGAGAAAGTAAACGATCTGGAGAGCTTCAAACAAGGGCTGGAGAGTCTCAAACTTGCAAGAACCAAGCACTTGAGTTCACCAAAATGACACCTTCTTGCTTGTTTGAGCTTGGCCGATGGTGGTTTGGGTGTTGTTCTCTCAAAATATGGCTGAACTAGAGAGAGTTTGTGGTTGTGGGTGTGTTTGCTGGTGAAAGAAACCTAAAGGGAGAGGGAGAGATTGAAAGGTGTGTGTGTGCTGTTTGCATGAATGAGGAGTGGGTGAGAGGAGTGGTGAGGTTAAGTGGGAAAGAGGGGATGGGATAGGTGGAGAGGGGGGCGGCTGATTTGGAGTGTAGTGTGGTGTGTTTTAATTTAAACTTTAATAGAAATTGGTATCATGTAGTGTTATTTTGTAGTGTAGTGTAGTATTTTAGATGGTATAGTTTAGTTAGTTATTAAGCATTGAGCATGCATATGGTGTTTTTAACCGTGAATTTATGTGTGTATACCCATATTTTTAATTGTTTCAATTAAGATTTAATTGCATGGGTGACTAGTTGACTTTCCCTGAACACTAAGTTTCCCTATGTTAAAGCTTTAACTTAGCTAAATCATCATAAAAAGGCACATGAAATAATAAAAATGACAATAGTAGTAGTAACAATAATAACACTACTACTAATAATAATAAAGGTGTTATCATTAATTTAATTGCATGGATAATGATGCAGGAGGTTAAAGGTTAGAATTATGACCTAGAGGTTGGTAGTTACACTTTCACAGAGTTCAATTTTGTTACATATTCCGACACTGACACATTGCACACAAATAGAACTAGAAAAACTTGAAATAAAGCTAAAATAAGACATATTTTTGTAATTTTCGTTTTAGGAGGGTTGAAAGCACTTTGACATCACTTAAACGATTTCTCCCCCTGAGCAGAATAGCTTAAGGCATTCATGTCATTTCGAGAAAGACTCATATGGAATCATATAGGCAAAAACGCAATTATTTGGAACTTTTTGTAGATATATCAATGACAGAAAACATTATATGTACAATTCATAGAATCTCTTTCATCTAAGAATCAAAAGTAGTAACAGGAAATCATGCTAGAACAGTTATGTAACATACTTTGATTTTGAACATCAAGAGATGCAGCCACGACGATTGTCAGTATGTTTGTCCCCTTAAATCCACACACAGATTTTTTACATAGATCAGTGATTTTTAGGTGAATTAGATCAACAAGTATTTGTGGATCCCACTGGTATATGCTAATCAATCTTGCTCAAGAGATTTTTGAGCGGTCTGGTGGTCAAAAAGAGACTGTTCTAAGAGCTTTCAAATAGATGCAATGGCTCAGGTCAGTGCCATCGCACAGCAGAGAGGCACAAACACCAATGAATTCTTAGAACATATAGGTTATGTGAAGCCTCAGGTCAGTGCCATCACATATTAGAGAGGTGGAAGACCTATCTTCTCATTAGAGCAATACGAATTGATATTTAATGTAACAATGACATTTGTCATCAACTTGATTTCATTTAGCTCTTATTTTGTTGCTTCATGACATTAGTCATATTCGTTGCTCGGTTTTGGGTCGTTTGCACACATTTGTGGCTTTCATTTGCTTCTCACCCCTTATTGGAACTTGATTGATTATGCAGACCACGGATACAATAGGAACCCACAACTTGTTAATAGATTTAATTTATGTGAATCACCATTGAAGTCTACTAGTCTATTGTGTTGAATCTACGAACACATTGTATAATGGACTAGCAACTCCCTAGATCTACTTTCTCCATGTAACCATGATAACAAACTAGCTTACTATATTTTTCAACTTGTTAGGCTTTGACATCTTAGATTTATAATATTATGTGATTTTAAATTTATTAGAAAAATGCAGAAAGTAAAATCTTTTTGGTGTCCCAAATAATTCGATGCCTGTGTACAATCATTTTCCATAGCATTGAATTGCATTCTTAGATTTGTTGTCTTCGCCTATCAGCTTACCTGCCCTCCCCCTATTTTTTTGCTGTAATTCTCCACCTAAAATTTTAAAAACAGAAAAACTTTTTAGGATTTTGAAATTTTCAAATGCGAGAAAAAAATAATAGATTAGACGTAACACTAAAGAAATGAAAAATAAAATTAAAAAAATTCTAAAACTGAAGACGCTTTGGCGGACTACTAACTCGATTCCTCCGGAATCACATATTCTTTCTTTTTGACACGGTTAACCTCTAATAGATAATAAAATCATGGTTTATCAAATGCTTTTGTATAGATGTTGGTGTGCTGAAAATCCATTTTAATTTTAATCCGTGATACTTTATTCTGATGTGTTTAGTTTTGGGATGTTGTACCAGATTTTTAGTGACAGCTATGGAAGCAGAATTATCAACAAAAATAGGAGTGTTAATAATTTTCAAACCGTAGTCCCGCATTTGCTATTGAATCCAAATGATTTAAGAACAGCAGCTTGCAGCAGCAGCATATTCAGCCTCACATGTTGATAGAGCAACCGAAGTCTGCTTCTTGCATGGCCATATGACTAACCGCCTTCCAAAGAACTAACACCCCACAGATGTTGACTTGTAGTTCATCTTACATCCTCCATAGTATGAGTCACTAAACGCAATAAGTTCAAAGTCATCATCATGAGGATACCACAACCCGAGTCTTGGAGTACCCTTCAGATAACAAAAAATCCGCTTCACCCCAATGAGATGATTTACTTTTGGTTTTGACTGATATCTGGAGCAAAGACACGTGGCATACATTATATCAGGACGAGAAGCCGTGAGATACATTAGAGATCCAATCATTCCACGATACATGATGGCATCAACCAAATCCCCATTTTCATCAAGTGCCGCATCGTGGTTTGTGGCAAGAAGGGTACCGACAACAATGACATTCTCCTTATCAAACCGACTTAGAATGTCTTCATCACACTTAATCTGATGCAGAAAGATGCCGGTAGGTGTCTAATCCACCAGTAATCCCAGAAAGAACTTCATTTATCCCATGGAACTCATTTCAAATTCAGCTTTCATCAAAGTTTCAAATTCTTTACATAAATCTTCATTTTTGGAACCGAAGATTATGTCATCCACGTATATCTGAACCATCATTAAATCACCATCCTTTTCTTTTATGAACAATGTGCAATCAATTACTCCCCTACGAAAACCATGGTTCAGCAGATTTGTGGAGAGTTTCTCGTACCAGGCTCTAGGAGCTTGATGCAGCCTATACAAAGCCTTGTCTAGTTTATAGACCCTGTCCCGATGATATGGATCATTGAATCCTTCGGGTTGACTGACATATACAGTCTCACAGATATTACCATGTACAAATGCCTTTTTCACATCCAATTGATAAACCTTGATCTTCATGTAGGATGCATAAGCTAGGAAGATCCTGATTTCTTCCATCCTAGCCATGGTGCAAAAACTTCATTGTAGTCCACACCTTCAACTTGTCTGAATCCTTTAACCACTAATCGTGCTTTGTTTCCGATAATGACTCCTTGGTCATCTTTCTTGCAGCGCAAAACCCGTTTCATTCCAATAACCTTGGCACCCTTCAGCCTGTCCACTAGTGTCCAAATGCCTAGCTTCTTAAACTGTAGAAGTTCTTCTTGCATCACGTTAACCCATGCCTCATGTTTCAAGGCATAACTTACATATTTTGGCTCAACTTGTGAAACGAAACATTTGTATGCCCCATCATGCATATATCCCTTTTCCATCACAGCTTCGTAGTCAGCAGTGTACAATTGATTTATTGTCCGTACCCCAGAGAGAATATCCCCGATGGTGTTTTCCTGGGGATGATTCACACTAATCCTTGTAATAGGAGTTTGGGAACAATCACTTCATTTTCAAAATTTGTGATCACTGGTTCATCATCTGTGATTGTTTGTTGGCTTGCCCTAGAGGATTCAGCTGAATCATTTCAACTACTGTTGTACTTTCACCTGGGCTGACGTGCTCCTCATTACTTGTATTTTCATTTACGACTTCCTTATCATCTGAGGAGTGATCACTTACTTCTAGATCTGTCCCGGAAGCCCCCAGAAGTACTATTAATTGGTGCTGTAGTGCTAGAGTCCAGATTTGGAGTGTTCAGAATGTCATACATCATTTGAGCAGCAATCTCATTGTCAGAATATTCAGGAGGAAGATTAAATAATTTGAAAAATCCATCATAATCAAAGAATGATGATGGACCTTTCCCAGCGAGGGGGTGGTGTATCGTTGAACATCTACATTGCACCACACTTCAACTTGACCTGTCAAGTTGTTGTAAACCCGTTTGCCAGGTCTATTGTATCCAAGAAAGTTACCCTCATCCACTTTTTCTTTAAACTTTCCAGACTGAGTTTTCTTCAGCAACATGTAAGGAGCTCCAAACGCTTCGAGATACTCCAGATTTGGTTTATGTTTTTGAAGCAACTCATAGCAGGTTTTTCCATGACGCTTGACCACCAGAACTTCATTAAGATTGTAGCATGCACTCACAACCGCTTCATTTCAGAATTGAACAGGTAGTTTTGAATCTGCCAACATAGTCCTCGCAGTTTTAATCAAGCTTTGATTTTTGCGTTCAGCAACTCCGTTCATCTGTGAAGTATAAGTAGAAGAGAATTGATGTACAATCCCCTTCTCTCTGCAAAAGGTATCCATCCATTGATTCTTGAATTCTGTTCTATTGTCTGAATAAATCTTCCTCACTTTCAACTTATATGGAGACTCCAGTGTAGTGACTAATACCTTGAATGACTCAAATGTCTTTGATTTTGACTGAAGAAACGTTACTTGTAACACCCGAAATTTTTGTCAAGATAAAACAAAGAAAACAATAAGTAGAGGAAATAAAAAGTATTTTGCAAGTAGAGAAAAGAAATTAAAGTGAAATGGGGCAAAGTGTAAATAGTACAAAAGTCAAATTAATATAATATATTTGGGTATGGCCGCCCATTTCAATCTTTCACCATCTGCTTTAGTCGTTCAAAGGAGAAAGAAGAGCAGAAAGAAGAGTTTTCGATTTCTAGAGAGAGAGCTGAAATTCGCAAATTGGTAAGTGTTTACTATGTTTTTGGTTCGGTTTTGCTGTTCAGCCTTAGAACCGATTTATAAGTGTTATATGTGTTTTGGTGTTTATTTGGTTTCTTTTAGGTGTTTGAATTCGTGTACAAGTGTGTTTGGAGGAGTTTTACTTGTTTGATACACCAGGTGAGTTCTAGACCCAGTATTTCTACTTGTTTTATAAATTCTTGGGGCTGAAAATGTATGTAAACCATTTTTTAAAAATGTTGTATGAGTAACGGTATGTATCCATGCATGTATGATGATGTTTATGAATGTTTTATATTATGTTCATGCGTAGAATGATATGAGTAACCTTAGACTAAGATAATATGATGTTTGGGATTGGAAACAACTTAGAAATATGTTCAACAGGTTGTCCATACGCCTAAATAAGGCCGATGTGTCAAGAATTGCCTTAGAAAAGTTTCCAAGTCGGGTCATGCGCCCAAATAGGGCCCATGCACCCAAACAGTATCCCATGCGTTTGGAAATGCCTTAGAATTTCTATGTATAAGTCCATGTACCTGAATAGTAGTACATGCGTTTAGGACTTAGTCCCAGCTGCCTAAGTATATCCCATACGCCCAAATAGTACCCATGCGCCTGAAATGGTTCATGCGTCTAAGTAATGAAATGCCCAAGTAGGCCCATGCGCCTGCATAGTTGTAATGCGCCAGAACAGGCCTCATGCACCTGCACAGTCCTCATGCGTCTAGAACACTTAGATTATTTTCTGAAATTTTGAGAAAAACAGAATCATTAAGGCTTGTCCCAAGTTTGACTTTAGGGTTTTACTTTCTATTATATTGTATTATTATAATTTGTTCTTATGCCCATAATAGTTTATTATTATGTGGCTTATGTGGTATGTTTATGATCATAAATGCAAAGTATTATCATTAACAAAAGTGGAAGATTAATGAAAAGGAAAAATGGAATGTAATTAAAATAATGAAAGTCTTGCAAGCTCATAGGAGGTGCACGACGATGTTGTCGTTAGCTTAACTGTGATGCGGGTTAGCTACACCAAAGGATGCACACAGGGTCAATCATTGAGATTGGCAGGACCCTTGTAGCACACCCTAGGTGACTGGGTCAGTTTCATGCATATAGTTCGTGGCCTATTTATAGACCATAGGCCCATCACCAGTTTTCGTGCACATAGTTC
>BJCO01461438.1:0-10443 GCA_018326465.1 Flaveria floridana | reverse complement strand
CATTTGCAGTTTGGATTGAGTTGTTGATGGTTATAGTGTTTTTTTTGTTGGATTAGAGGCTATGATGACGTAAAAAATATTACATGTTCGTTGTTTTGGCGTGGCAATCGTTATTTGCAGCCGCAACGACAACGTATTTCTGAGCCTAGACTAATATATCAGTGTATCTGGTTGAAGCTATGGTTATGTTTGTATTGGTTTGCGTATGTCGTGTGAATGCTTTTCAGTTTACATGTTATTTTCATGGTTACGTACACTGAGCTTAGTTAAGTGTTATTTTGATGTCTATGCTCACTTGAAAGTCTGTAAATGTTATATATTTTGGTCAAGAATTCTAATCCAATAATTACTTTGTAAGGCTTGACTCAGTTGATACGTTTCTATTAATGTTTGCTTCCCATTTGATTTTGGTTCATGTTATTAGATGTTGTTTATTGTTGTTTAGCAAGGAAGTGCTCATTATGTAACCGGAGGAAAAAACAACAGCTTCCAACGTATTTGAAAATCATGCATATGTTGTAATTTTGAAATAGACAAAACAAGTATGATACTTAAATTGTAATATACTGTTGTAGCAAGTCGCTTGCGTGTAATATAAAAATCACCCGCACTTCAGGTCTAATGCAATAATAACCATGGTCTAATGCAACGACAACCATCAGGCCAAATGTTCTGCCGCAGCAAAGCGCGGCGTTAATATCTAGTTGATATAACTTTCTAAGCAAGTTTTGGTAAATAATGTAATAATCATAAAAGAATTTATTATCATTTATATATGAAAATAAAATTTTCAATTACCGGATATGCGAAAAAGCTAATAACTAGAACTAGTATTATTTTTCGCGCTACGCGCGCGAGAATTTTGTTACTTTCCTATATGCAACGTGATTTTGTTTGTTGTCAGTTCGGCTAATCAGAAACCATAAAAGCAAATACCAACGTTGTCAACAATTATGTTCACTTATAATCGGTTTGGTTGGTCGCAGTAGCACAATAGTAACTGCACTCACTATAACGTACGATATAAAAAAAACTCTCGATTTTGAATACAATTTCATTTTAAAAAAAGTATGTCGGAGCATTGACAAAAAAACAAATAAATAAACATAACCGCATAATTCTTTTTTATAGTTAATGATCAGAAAATATTACACATTGACAAAAATTATTAAAGAATTAAACGGGTTTATTGCTTAACTCATATATGATAAAGGGTGAAAATAAAAATAAATAAATAAATAAATAAAACTAAATGTATTAAATTTTAGTGGAAAAATTGTTAAAAACCAAATTTTATGGTAAAAATGAGGGACTACATATATAATTTCACTAAAATCATGTGGTTATTACAGTTAGCCCAAAATGTAAAAGGTTAGCCCTATTAGTTTTATTTTTTGACAAGCAGAAATGCCAAACCGAATTTTGATTTGGATTCAAAGATGGTGTACCAAGTATTCATGTGTTTAGCTTAATAATTTTTAATATATAAATAAAAATTCGTCAAGAATCAAGATAGCATTTAATAAATTACAAAGAGTATTCAATTAATAAATTGCATCCGCCCTTGATTCTAATTGAAAATTCAAATAACAATTTTACAAGAAATCAAGAATATATTCAAGGCATACGGTATATGGCAGTTGAATAGTCAAGGTTAATTAGCAATTAAAAGAATCCCTAATTGTCGCATTTATAGGAATTCTTTTTTTTTGAAAGATCAATCAAACATTTATTCCACCAGGGAACTAACCCGATACAGACAACAGAACCTCCACAGTCTTACACCACACATTACAACTTATCAAGAAAGACTCACAAAACTCGAACTTATATTATCACCCGACATCACCCAAACTAAACCTACTCCAAGAGCCCCATTCCAATAAAGAATTTTTTGACCTATTTTTTACCCATAGAAAACTCCGTGCCTTAACTTCACCAACACAATTATTAACATTACATTGAACCCCACGAAATTTAGCATTTATAGGAATTCTAATAAAAAGGCTGAAAATGAAATGAGTTCATGATTTTGCTTTATATCATTTGATATATGATTAGTGCTTCCAGGCTTGTTTATGTTTTTGTAGATATGTTTTCATTTACATCTATTTTTTTATGTATAACGAATATATTTTGTCATTTCTCTACCTACATTAGCATGGGAATGAATGACTAAAAACGAATGAATAAGAATAGAAGTCAAATATGATTTGAAGTTAAATCATTTTTAATGCAAAATACAAGCCATACGAAATAGTGAATATGATAACCGGAAATATTAGATGATGTATGTGACCAGGATCAGTTAAAAGATTTTATTTTTTTCATCTATGTTTGTGTTGATGATATTATTACATGAAGCTAATACCATATCCATCTATCCATACTAGCACAAGATATAACAACATATCTATAGATCTAAACCCAACATTGCACACCTCCATGAATACGAGTACTCATCATGTTTACATCAAATTCGATTAATAATATAAGATTCTCCATTTGGTAATTTAAATTTTAATATCATACTAAATTTAATTGGAGGTGATTAAAGGTGGTATAAACAGCAGGGTAGGGTCCCAAATACACACAGATTTTATATTCGAACCCGTTGTCCCGCACGTTTAAATTCTTTACACCAAACATATTAATTATGTAGCTTCGTAGATTAGTCCTAAACTAAAAGGCTTAATTATATAAAAATAAAAGTTTAAAGTGGGAATGAACTCCATTGTTAAATAAAGGTGCATTGCACATACCATCGTCCTTTTAAACCTTTTAAGAATTCAAGCTTTTCGGCTGTTAAAATATTCAATGGCGAACAAAGAAACCTTTAACAACTTACTATAAATTAACAGCAAATCCTTTAGCAATCTTCAACAATTTTGTTCGGACTTCCCACAGAAAAATGGCATTCAAAACCACTTCTCTGAACCAAAACATCTCCGAAGATGGAAGACGAGAGCTAACGATCAAGGAGTTCAAGAGATGGTTGATGAGATTCGACACTGATAAAGATGGTCGGATCAGCAAATCGGAGCTCAGGCAGATCGTTAAGGCCACCGGAGGTTGGTTTTCGGGCTGGAAAGGCCGGGCGGGAATGAAGGATGCTGATAGAGACGGTAATGGTTTCGTTGATGAGTGTGAGATTGAAAATCTAATCCATTTTGCTCAGAAGGAATTGGGTGTTAGAATCATATCCTACTAGCATATGCAACTGTAAACCATCTATTTATTTGTGTAAATAACATGAGTTCTGAAACTTATATGTCATCTGTATTTTGAATTTGTGTGTTTTCTGCTACTTGAATGATTCTATTTCTGTACGGTTCTATTTGGCGGGAAAAAAGCGCGTAATTACATTCTCGCGAGTATCTTCGGTTAGTCGATGGAAGGAGGTGGAAGTTTCCAAAAGTTCCATGAGTTATAATCTTCCCGCTAACGTAACATGAAAAACAGATAAACATGAGCATAAAGGAAAGTTAACATAAAGGTTTAGAGAAGTTGAAGAAATGAAAACCTCTTCATGGACAGATATTGGCGGGAAAATTCCATTGACAAGAGCGTGGAGTGAAGCGTATGATTTGGAGTCGATGCAACGGTTTATAATAACCTCACCCTGTAAACCCCAACCACAAGGACAAGATAAGCTACGAACAATGTATTTAACGAACTTTAAGATTGTCATAAGGGGTGATTAAGGTTAATACGAACCTTAGGATTGATGATGAAGATTTTTCCCTTAGGTATTCCGACTTTCAGGTAGCTAAACTCATCTGTGTCTCTGTTTCCAAAACCAGCATAAAATGGGTTCCTATCGGGTGGAAAACAAGCCTTGATATCCTGGTATCAAAGCGATTGGAGTATTATAAGCCTCATGTTATCATCAAACACAAACAATCATGAAAGAAAACAGTACTTCCGTCCCATAAAAACTACAAAACTTTCTTAGAATGTCCAGTGAAGGTAACTGTTTGGTTTAGTGTCTGACCTGTTTTGTCTTTTATTCGAAAGAATTTTAGATATTTAAACATATAGTCAAAATACTACCTTAACCTATGTGAAGTCAAACATTGCAATTTTCATGGGATGGAGTAAACGGTAACTAACTAGAAACTAACCTCCAAGCAAGCAATTTTGAATTCATGTGGAGCTCTTCTTATAACTGTAAAAGGGTAGCAAAGTAATTTCAGGGACCATGCTAAAAACAACTGTTCAAAGCTATATCTACACGACACTGATCAGGAAAGGAATTATTTTATTGTCGTATTCGTCACTATGATTTAGTATTATTGTGCAGACTGTTATGATGAACTAGACTAGTCAAATATATACTTTTAAACCGAAGTAAGGATGTTAAGTAAAAAAGGGATCTGAACATAACACATACTAGCCAAAAAAAATATGACACATGGATCACTCATCTGCAGAGCACGATAGGCAAACTCGTATGAAAAACAAAGATATATTGAACTGTTACCTTCACGAAATAGAGAAGGAAAAAGCCCGTCAGGGGAAATAACTACAGGCCCATCAGGCAAAGCCTTCCCGTCCTGCAAATAAGTTAATAGCGGATAGTGAGAATCACACGACCACCCACATAAACTGTGTGCTTATCGTTATGAATTTGGAAGCAATGTGTCAACAGAACAGTCATGTTTTAGGAATGGAAATAGAGAGTTAAACCATTTCAAGTACCTGCTTAAGGTTGAACAAGAACTGTCTAGTGATGGAGGCCTGAGAGATTGCCCGAGCACTTAAATAAAGCATTTGATATCCATTTTCCTACAACATGCAATCAAGAAAAGATTCATGTTCGTCTAAATGCATATCAGCTTGTGAAAAATAAAAAAAAATTTCAGTCTCTTCATGTTACGAGGGGGGCACATTGTGGCCACTATTGTGCGACTGTAACACGTTGCGACTGTTTTTGTTTTCATGGGTCTCACTTTGAGAGTTTGAGGCCAAAAAAGAAAGTGACTTGACCCATATGCCCTCATAAAAAAAGTATCACATTGGAGGGCGATAGGTAGGGAAATTGTCAGCTTTGGAATAAGGTAAGATCAGCAGCACAAAAGATGGAATAAGGTAAGATCAGCAGCACAAAAATGAAAGTGACTTGACCAGTACCGATTCCGATCCACAAGGTTCTCTTATTTTCTCATCAGTTTAAAACTTGGAAGTTATTTGAATTATAGTCAAATAATTGTGTTAAACGTTACGATTTACATACGACATAGAGGGAGTAGCAAGAGGCAATAAATGCAAGAAGGAAACAGAGCAGCCAACAAACCTTAATAGCCGAAAAGAGATGTGTTACACCAATATGTGACCAATCTCTTCCAACCAAAGGCATGAATTGTCCAAGAACATCGGATCTGTAACACATGAGCATACATTATACCATTATAGGCTTCATGTACACTTGCTAACTAGCATCATGTAGTATTGATGTTCAAGTTTCTATGTGATTGTGTTATTTGAAATTGACTGAATGTGCAAGTTATGAGAACTATTATTCACTGGCTAAATATAGACAAAATAAGCTACATGCATCCTTTTCAAATCTTCAAGAAGAATCATATTCTTACTTGGTAATTGTTCCATCGACATCTGAGATCACAATGCGAGTATCCCACCTCCACAAATAAATTCTAGCATCCACCTGAGATGTGTGCATATGAATACAACACAAACTATAAACAAAAAAATTGCAGACCGATATATCAACAAATGAGATGCACCAAAAGTAACCTTTTGAGGGCCAAGAACTGATGTTGAAAATGTGAATGTTACTGTGTTTTGCCCTTCTGCTAGATTCAAAGAAGATAGCTGCTCGGGAGTTGGAGTAAGTTCCCGTGTATGCATCTTATCAGATTTTGGTGAAGGCCATTCTTTTTCAACATCCGTTTCTTGTCCAGTTTCAACATCAGAAACATTTTTAATGTCCTCAGTAACATTTTTACTGCTCTCAGTAACACTTTTACTTCCCAATCTTCTAAACGGCCACAAACTCCAGCTTCCACCAGGACCATCAACGATACCAGGAGGACCACCTACAAATAGCTTTTCATTATAAATGTAAAATCTTAACATAACTACTATGAATGCAAATAAAGATCTCTTACCACTTGCAATGCTACCATCTTTAAGATCCTTTGATAAGTCATCTACACTTTGTGGCAATTCGTTCTCCATGATCACTCTTCTGAACCTTGAAGCATCTTCCCTGAGTAAATCCCAATTTGAGGACCTTAATTTACCAACAGGAGAGTAAAATTGTAATTCCTCTTGATTATCTGGACTTGGATCATTAAATCGACACCACATGTTCGGCAGAGATTTTGCCTGCCGGCCAATTTCCACTGGAATATCACAACTTTTAGCAATCTCCAAATTACTCGGACACCTTCTAATATTTTCCTTTAACCGTTCAAGATCATCTTTGGAGTTTTCTTGATAGGTTTTGACTGTAAGTAAATCTGGAGCATACATCACAGCTGTTGACTCACTTCCAGCCTGTTTGACTTCTTGTTCTATCTTGCTGATGGTTGGGTTTGAAATTGAACCATCAACATCACCAAAAATCAACTGTTCTTCCACAACCGGTTTAGATATTTGAAATTCACCGTTTGGCTCCAATGGTGGTCTGATTTCATTTGTTTCCTCTACTACCTTTGTAAGATTATCGTCCACATTTTGACAAATAGGTACTGCAACAGAACCGCAAGAAACAGCTTCTATGGCGGCATCTTCTTGATTAGATGTAACTTCTGCATAGCTTTCGGGTACAATTTCTAAAGACCCTTGGCCTGTTATCAATCCCACTTCTGGTTCATTAGAATCATCCAACTGAGTTCTTGAACACACTTCAGAAACACAATTTTCATCAGCATCTTTATTAACACCGTTAACATCATCTGCTGCAACACTTTCTTCAACCTTCATTGAAGGTTCCTCATGATCGACCCCTGAATTTTCCAACTTATTTACAAAGTGTTGTTCATGCAATACCAAACCCGTCTCCAATCTTCCACCAATAACATCCCCATTATCGTGTCTTGATTCTTTACTTCTTGATGAATGATTAGTTGACCACCTAGTTTCCAATAGATCAGCAGCAATTTCAGCCCTTTCCAATTGTGCCATTCTATCAGCATTTGAATCATTTTCTTCTTTTGACAATGTACGTTCTTTCATAGATCTTCTCCCTAGAACAAATCCTAAAATTCTAGACCCTTTAGAGTTAGTTCTCGACAAAGCTGCACCATTGCTGACATCACTAACCGAATTACACCCGTCAAAGTCATAATCCATACTTTTAGACTTAACCGGGAGCTTATCCTGCCCTTTTCCATTTATGTCATCACAAGAAGACGAATGTGAGGAAACGCCTTCAACCCCTTCCTCCAACTCAACCTCTCTGAGAAAGTAAGCCTCCCCTCGAGGATCCAAATACATATGAAAATCAGCATCAACACCATTAACATTAATGTCAACAACTCTTTCTTTCGCCTTCAAAACCCCTTGAAACTTTCCAAATCTAACATACCAAGGAGATGACTTCAGGCTACCATCTTCTTGTTGCACCACAACCATATCAACCGCCCCGCCAAAAGGATGAAAGGGACCGGAGACCGTATAAACACCTTGAGTTATATAACTACCTAGCCTCCCTACGGCATACATCTTCCCCTAAATCAACCCAATTCACCAAAATCACATCACCAATTCAAAACCTTCAACAACAGCACACAAATCTTGTAACACTAACCTCTCGTATGCCCCAATCGAACAACCTCCTCGAACGAATTGGGGAACGAGCTGACTAACATCAATCTTTCTAAAATACCCAATTCATTACCCACACGAAATGTCAATATAGATGATTCTAAACTCTAGACGTTTCAACAAAAACTCAGAAAACCGCCTCTAACGAACTGTAATTGCGACCAAAGATGGAAGCTTGACTACGAAAACATTCTAAATAGATACAAGTAGACAAATACAATAGACAATTTCAAATAAACAAATGAAATAAAGATCCAACAAGCAACATCAATCAAATGGGTTGAATTATTACACAGTTGGCAAATTGGGCAAAGCATATTCCTTCTCAGATAATTCGATTGTACCACAAACCCGTGACGGAATGATGATGTTTTTCGTCACAGTGAAATAGATAGACACCGATCATCTTCACCGCCTTTGTTTTTCCGGAATCTTCTGTCATCTTCTTCTTGATTTCAATGAATTGTGGGGTTAAAATGGGAATAATAAGGAAATGATAATGTGGGAACAAGAGAATTCACTGACCTGAGGGGAAGATTGAAGGCGTAGAGGTTAGTTTGTGAATGAATTGGGGTTGTCGTTTGATTCGTTTTGTTGAGGATGTCAGATGAATCGAAGAGAACAGAAGAATGTCGAAGTTAATGAAGGAGGTTCGAGTTAGGTGTGACAACCGACTAATGGTTATTAACCATGTTTTGTAGGGACTAATGGTTATCAACTAGAAAATCGTAGAGAATACAGCATATTCTTTTTGTTTGTAGATAAAATTATGTAGTAATTATTTGTATTTTAATATTGTTCAAACAAAATTAACTAGTGATGGAAACTGCGAGTTGTGCGACTGTCGAGGGTATTAAAATGTCTAAGATTTGATTTCAATTAATTTTTCGTTATCATTCGAAATATTCATAAAAATAATCACATGACAAAAGAGGTAACCTGAATTTGTAAGGACGTCACAACGATCCATCAAAATTTTATAAACAGTACATGTAAGTTATAAAAAACATAAAATAAAATAAAATTGTGAGCGAATGTAATTATCCAAAAATAATAATAATATGGTGAGGAAGCAATATGGCAGTATGGCCTATATCAAACCTTTTAACAGGCCATATTGTAACTAGAATGAAAGTTTGTGCATGCTATTCAAACACTTCCATCTTTATGTAATTTTAAGCATCATATAACCAAGTAGCGTAATTGTAGTGTGGATTTATAGTTATGTACGTTATATGCATAATACAATAGTGTTTTTTGACTTGATATTTAAAAAATCTTTACAACGATACTATATGCTAATTAAAAAAATTAAAAATATTCAGTTTTATGATGTAATTTTAAAAAAATAATAAAATATATAAAAGTTATTTGAGCTTAGAATAAGCAAGGAACTAGATAAAAGTCAACGATTATAACTTTTCACAGTTCACCCCTCCCAACCATTTAGCTGATTTCCTACACTAAATACCTCCTACAATCTTAATAATTGATTATCTAGTTCAAGGGATCGTATCGTTTTTTATGCTTTGTAGATAATTTAACTTTGTATTTGATATTTTCTTAGTTCTCTATGCACACACATGTGTATAATGTGGTGTAAGGTTGTATATTGTTTTTGCAGGTGTATAACGATGTTAAGAAAAATATACATTATTTACTCGCAAGAGCGTCTTTAAGGATGTGTAGTTAGAGGTGTAAAAAAATCGGTTAAAAAAAAGACGGTAAAAAAAACCGGACCGGTTTGAAAAAAACCGGTTTGGCTCAAACCGGTTCCCAACCCAACCGAACCGCCGGTTTGTATACCGGTTCGGTAGCCCACACTTTTAAAAATTAAAAACCGGTTTCAAACCAGTCCAAATCGGTTTGACAATTTCGAGTATTCAATGAGCCAAACCGGTTTGTAACTTGAACCGGTTTGACCCCGTGACAAAAAAAAACCGGTTCGATTTTAAACCCGAACCGGTTCGGAAAAAAAATGGTTTGTACGCCTGCGTAGGTTGAACGTCATTGCTTGACTTAAATTTGAATGCTTAGTCTTTAATAATAGTGGTTAGAGTGTAAGATTAATATTTGTTTTGAGATACACAAAAGAGAGAACTTTTAAGACCAATTTCTAGTTGATTTTTAGACTATTAAATTGAAATTATATATATATATATATATATATATATATATATGAAAACCTTGTAAACCAAATCTTAGCCAATGAAAACCTAGTTATAAATGAAAACCTTGTAAACCAAATCTTAGCCATTGATTATTTGGATCAAAGGTCTTTAATGAGTAGTGTTAATTTTATAGTTATTTGTTAGTTAAATATGACAAGTATTAATAGCAAGGGGTACAATAGGTAAATTCTATTTTTTATTTTTGATACATGCTTATAAAAAAGGAAATCATAATAGATTTCTCATTCTCTCCCTCGTATATATTAATTTAGTACCTCATTATATATTATTTTATTATATATAAAATTATCAAATTCTGATAAAATGTGGTGTTCGAGGTTTTTCAATAGCAACAACGATTTATATAGTACATATATGTACCAAAGAGAGTTTGTATATGTAACAACAAAACTATTAAAAAACTTTAATATATATATATATATATATATATATATATATATATATATATATATATATA
>BJCO01461435.1:0-10998 GCA_018326465.1 Flaveria floridana | reverse complement strand
GTGTGCCCAAGACACTTAGAATATTGATGTGTTTAGTACGTCATGATCCAAGTCGGGTTATACCCAATAACAATCTTAGCAAACACCAATCAATATTTAATTGATGATATGATCATGCAATTAAATATTTACACCAATTTAGAAAATGGGTTTTCTAAACAAGTTGCATATGAGATGAAACAATTTATTAGGATATTTTGTTCAATAATATTATTTGTAATGTTATTTAAATAAGTTAGATAACATTACAAATTAATAATGGGAATGTATAGATTATACAATTAAAAGGTTAATTGTATATATCTAGTAAGAGGACTACTTAACATGCATAATGTGTGATAAAATTCAAGAGGGAAACTTTGTTTTTTTTAAAAACTTGGCCGCCCCCTTCTATTTTATGATTGGAACAATTTTGTCTTGTAAACAACACACATTAAGTGGTCTATGGGTCCTTTTTCTCAGCTATTCTCAACACATGCAAACTTGAACAAAAATCTCTCTTCCTCTCTTTCTTGTTCACGGAAATAACAGCCAAGAGCAAGGGCTTTTGGAGCTGATTTGTGGTGTTATTCTTCCTAACAAGAAGGTGTTAGCATACAAACTTGGGGTATACAAGCTTGAGGACTTCTACCCTTGAAGTCTTGGTCGTTTTTGAAGCATCCAACAACCCCTTTTGGTTGTTTTTCTTGCTGCTCAAAGAGGTAGAAATCACAGCTCATTGTGGCTGTGATTTTATGTAGTTTTAGATGTCTTAATAGCTTTTTCATTCACATATTAGAGATCCTTTTGATTTGGGTTTGTTTTTCATCTTAAAAACATCATTTAGAACATGAAATTTTCAGATTATAAACATGTTATAATCCTAAACTTCCGCTGCGTTTTCTGAAAGTTTAAAAGGTTAAACTATGTTCTAGTGTTCTAACAAAACCTTCATATTAGTTGACAGGTGAGCTATAAGGCTTAAGGGATTGGAGCATGGATCTAAAGCTTCTTGGCATTTGAAAGCTGGCGTCGCTGATTAAGAAGATTATTAAGTAGACTTTTAAAGTCTACACGATGTTGAAAAACAATGTTAACGTTTTGACTTAATTATGTCATAATGGATTGAAATTTAATATACTTTTCTGCTGCAATATTTATCTAAATGAATGTTTTAAATTTAAAATTTGCTGTGAGTGACCAACTGTGAGGTTTCATGGGATCAGGGCCCTACACAAGGTGTGATGAAATTAAATCATAACAAATGATGAAAAGTAATAAAGGTAATTACTTATTCAAACCGAATAATTGATTACCGCCAATTCTAAAAAGAAATAAACTAAAAAAACCAAACAAGTCTTCATTTTATTCAAAGTCTAAGTAGGCCTAACTAAAGCTTATCCTTGACACCTAGCATGATTAAAGCAATGGACATTGTTTCCATTACCATAAAACATGCTAAAATATGTCAACTAAAAAGTCGATGAGAACACATGTTTAGACATATACATATACTAGATCACCATGTCCAACCAATAAATCATTTTGCAATTACAAGTAATTAAACTATTATACATGAGTCCACAATCAACCCTAGTGATCAAATACACTCCCTTTTAACCCCCTAACGCAAGGGTTAGACTAATAGAAAAATACAGGGACCTTGTAGTAATAAGTGTCATAGATTATAACAATATGTATAGTTGGTTTAGTTTTACCCGTATTAGAATCATTAAGTTTACAATGAACTAGTTTTGACTTTAGAATTTGGGTTCCTAGTTTTATATAAAGCGCATGTTTCCACCCTAAAATATAAAATACAAAAGGCGTTATGAACTCACCTTGTAAAGTAGGTGGGTTGATCTTACAACTTGTAGTAACTTGGAGTGATGATTGTCCTATGTAAGTTTATTTAGTTAGTTTATTGTATTTGTGGATAGTTGAGAGTTGTTATTATAAAATGTTCAATAATAGTTATCATATACTAGATATGTGTCATCTCGGAATAGCACATCCAACAAAAGGATTCCCCGGAAAAGTTGGTGTGTTTTCATTACTTAAGCACCTCGTCGTTCCTTAGTCAAACCCTTTTGCTAACCATATTACTACATATCAGGTAAAATGATTCTAGATGTATACAAAACTAACTCAAAGGTGTGTAAGTTACGTTTGTAAAATTAGGGAATAAGTGTAAATATAATCTAGCATGGATGGGAATTGACAAGTTGTATAGTGGTGGATTACAATTGAAGATATGAAGATTTCTACTATAAACATGATTCAAAATTGATAAATAATCATACAAGCCATTAAAGATTAGATTTTTATTTATTAAAACATGTTTATATTGCTTATTTTATAATAGAAATAGTTGCTTTACATTATATTCATGAAAATTTGAAGATTTGCAAACTTTAGGGTTTGATAGCTTTGGATAGATTCAGCCTGGCCCCAGACAGCCGCGTTGCCCCTTTAACCCCATTTGGGGCTGCCGCCCCTAGAACCCCGCTGTCAGGGGCTGTCGCCTCCGAACCCCCACGTTCCTGCGGAGGATCAGTTATATGGTTTATCTCTTATTGTTGAAGAAATGTGAATGCATAGACTAAGAGCTTATTTCTTATCATGTGTAAAGTATATGTAAAACTAAAGATGTAAGTGAAACTTAAAGAAATGTTATTGGGCCCATAACGTGTACCTTTATAAAGAAAAGCCTTGCAAGCAATTGATAAAGGAGGACTACATTTGTTGTGCCCTCATGACAGTAAAGTAAAGGCTCGAATAGGCAGGTCTGTATTGCCTGGATTGCCATGACAATAACTGACTGTTTGGGTATGACAGTAAGGCCTGAATTGGCATGTCGGTAAAGTCTTGTGTTTATCATAGGCACCGATAGTAACTGCGAATTGACGGGTAAAGAAGACTAATAGTTAACAAATAATCGAACGACTTAGTGACAAAGTATTGATAAAGTGATAATATGTGTATAACAATGTTCTGATAGGTGATAATTATTTTCAAATGTTAAAGCTAATATATCTTACAAAAGTTAATTAATGAAGTAAACCTAAAATTCACTCAGCGAAGCTGACTTTTTATGCATATTAGTTGGCAGGTGAGCTATAAGGTTTAAGGGATGGGAGCATGGATCTAAATCTTCTTGGCATTTGAAAGCTGACATCCCTGATTAAGAAGATTATTAAGAAGACTTTTAAAGACTATACCATGTTTAAAGACAATGTTAACGTTTTGACTTAATTATTGCGTAATGGATTGAAATTTAATATACTTTTCCACTGCAATATTTATCTTAATGATTGTTTTACATTTATGTTTTGCTATGATTGACAAACTGTGAGGTTTCCTGGGATCAGGGCCTTACACCAGGCATGATGAAATTGAATCATAACAAATGATAAAAAGTAATAAAGGAAATTACTTATTAAAACCGAATACTTGATTACATCCATTTCTATAAATAAATAAACTAAAAAAACCAAATAAGTCTTGATTTTATTCAAAGTCTAAGTCTGTCCAACTAATGCTTATCCTTGACACCTAGTATGATTAAAGCAATGAACACTGTTTCCATTACCATAAAACATCTTAAAATATGTCAATTAAATTGTCAATGAGAACACATGTTTAGACATATACATACAGTAGATCAACATGTTCAACCAATAAATTATTTTCCAATTGCAAGTAATTAAACTATTATACATGAGTCCACAACCAACCATAGTGATCAAATACACTACCCTTTAACCCCTTAACACAAGGGTCATACTAATAGAAAAATAAAGGGACTTTGTAGTAATAAGTGTCATAGATTATAACAATATGTATAGTTGGTTTAGTTTTACCGGTATTTGAATCATTGAGTTTACAAATAACTAGTTTTGACTATAGAATTTTGGTTCCCAGTTTGATATAAAGTGCATGTTTCCACTTTAAAATATAAAAGATAAAAGGGTTATGAACTCACATTGTAAAGTAGTTAGGTTGATCTTAAAACTTGTAGTAACTTGGAGTGATGATTGTCCTACGTAAGTTTATTTAGTTAGTTTATTGTATTTATGGATAGTTGAGAGTTGTTATTGTAAAATATTCAATAATAGTTATCGTATACTAGATGTGTGTCATCTCGGAATAGCACGTCCAACAAAAGGATTCCCCGAAAATAGTTGGTGGGTTTTGATTACTTAAGCACCTCGTCGTTCCTTAGTCAAACCCTTTTGCTTGCCATATTACTACATATCAGGTAAAATGATTCTAGGTGTATACAAGACTAAGTCAATGGTATGTAAGTTATGTTTGTAAAGTTAGGGAATAAGTTTAAATATAATCTAGCAAGGATGGGAATTGACATGTTGTATAGTAGTGGATTACAATTGAAAATATGAGGGGTTCTACTAAAAACATGATTCAGAACTGAAAAATAATCATACAAGCCATTAAAGAATGGATTTTATTTTTTAAAACATGTTTATATTGCTAATTTTATAATAGAACTAGTTGCTTTATATTATATTCATGAAAATTTGAAGTTTTGCAAACTTTAGGGTTTGTTATCTTTGTATAGATTCAGCCCGGCCTCAGACAGGGGCGTTGCCCCTTGGCCCCCCCTTGGGGCTGCCGCCTCTAGAACCCCGCTGTCAGGGGCTGCCGTCCCCGAACTCCCGCTGTCCCGTAGAGGGTCGGTTATATGGTTTATCTCTTATTGTTGAAGAAATGTGACTGCATAGACTAAGAGTTTATTTCCTATCATGTGTAAAGTATATGTAAAACTAAAGATGTAAATGAAACTTAAAGAAATGTTATTGGGACAATAACGTGTACCTTGATAAAGTATAGCCTTGCAAGCAATTCGAAAAGTAGTGTTGCATTTGTTGTGCCCTCATGACAGTAATGTAAAGGCTCAAATAGGCAGGTCTATAAGGCCAGGATTGGCATGCAATAATGGCCTGTTTGGGTACGATAGTAAGGCCTGAATTGGCATATCGGTAAAGTCCTGTGTTTGTCATAGGCATCGATACTAACTGCGAATTGACGAGTAAAGAAGAGTAATAGTTAAAAATTAATCGAAAGTCTTAATGACAAAGTATTGATAAAGCGATAATATGTGTATAACAATGTTCTGATAGGTGATAATTATTTTCAAATGTTAAAGCTAATATATCTTACAAATGTTATTTAATGAATTAAACCTAGAATTCACTCAGCGAAGCTGACTATTTATGCATATTAGTTGACGGGTGAGATATAAGGCTTAAGGGATGGGAGCATGGATTTAAAGCTTCTTGGCATCTGAAGGCTGGCATCCCTGATTAAGAAGATTATTAAGAAGACTTTTAAAGACTATACGATGTTTAAAGATAATGTTAACGTTTTGACTTAATTATGTCCTAATGGATTGAAATTTAATATACTTTTTCCGCTGCAATATTTATCCAAATGAATGTTTTAAATTTATATTTTGCTGTGAGTGACCAACTGTGAGGTTTCCTTGGATCAGTTCCTTACACCAGGCGTGATGAAATTTAATCATAACAATTGATAAAAGGTAATAAAGGAAATTACTTATTAAAACCGAATACTTGATTACATCCAATTCTAAAACCAAATAAACTAAAAAAACAAAATAAGTCTTCCATTTATTCAAAGCCTAAGTACGTCCAAGTAAAGCTTATCCTTGACACCAAGCATGATTAAAGCAATGAACATTGTTTCCATTACCATAAAACATGCTTAAATATGTCAACTAAATGTCGATGAGAACACATGTTTAGACATATACATATAGTAGATCACCATGTTCAACCAATAAATCATTTTCCAATTACAAGCAATTAAACTATTATACATGAGTCCACAACAAACCCTAGTGATCGAATACACTCCCCTTTAACCCCTAACATAAGGGTCATACTAATAGAAAAATACAGGGACTTTGTAGTAATAAGTGTTATAGACTATAACAATATGTATAGTTGGTTTAGTTTTACCAGTATTAGAATCATTGAGTTTACAAAGAACTAGTTTTGACTTCAGAATTTGGGTTCCCATTTTGATATAAAGCGCATGTTTCCATCCTAAAATATAAAAGACAAAAGGGGTTATGAACTCACCTTATAAATTCGGTGGGTTTATCTTACAACTTGTAGTAACTTGGAGTGATGATTGTCCTATGTAAGTTTATTTAGTTAGATAATTGTATTTATGGATGGTTGAGAGTTGTTATTGTAAAAATGTTCAATAATAGTTGTCATATACTAGATGTGTGTCATCTCAAAATAGCACATCCAACAAAAGGATTCCCAAGAAAGAGTTGGTGGGTTTTCATTACTTAAGCACCTCGTCGTTCCTTAGTCAAACCATTTTGCTTGCCATATTACTACATATTAGGTAAAATGATTCTAGATGTATACAAAACTAAGTCAAAGGTGTGTAAGTTATGTTTGTAAAGTTAGGGAACAAGTGTAAAGATAAACTAGCAAGGATGGGAATTGACAAGTTGTATAGTAGTGGATTACAATTGAAAATATAAAGAATGCTACTAGAAACATGATTCAAAATTGATAAATAATCTTACAAATCATTAAAGAATGGATTTTTAATTTTTAAAACATGTTTATATTGCTTATTTTATAATATAAATAGTTGCTTTACATTATATTCATGAAAATTTGAAGATTTGCAAACTTTAGGGTTTGATAGATTTGGAAAGATTCATCTTGGCCCCAGCCAGGGGCGTTGCCCCTTGCACCCCACTTAGGGCTGCCGCCCCATGAACCCCGTTGTCAGGGGCTGCCGCCCCAAAACCCCCACTGTCTCGCGGAGGGTCGGTTATATGGTTTATCTCTTATTATTGAAGAAATGTGACTACATAGACTAAGAGTTTATTTCTTATCATGTGTAAAGTATATGTAAAACTAAAGATGTAAATGAAACATAAAGAAATGTTATTGGGCCCATAACGTGTACCTTTATAAAGTATAGCATTGCAAGCAATTGATAAAGGAGGGTTGCATTTGTTGTGCCCTCATGACAGTAAAGTAAAGGCTCAAACAGGCAGGTCTGTAAGGCCAGGATTGTCTTGCCAATAATGGCCTGTTTGGGTATGATAGTAAGGCCTGAATTGGCATATCGGTAAAGTCCTGTGTTTATCATAGGCACCGATATTAACTGCGAATTGACGGGTAAAGAAGAGTAATAGTTAAAAATTAATCGAAAGTCTTAATGACAAAGTATTGATAAAGCGATAATATCTGTATAACAATGTTCTGATAGGTGATAATTATTTTCAAATGTTATAGATAATATATCTTACAAAAGTTATTTAATGAATTAAACCTAGAATTCACTCAGCGAAGCTGACTTTTTATGCGTATTAGTTGACGGGTGAGCTATAAGGCTTAAGGGTTGGGAGCATGGATCTAAATCTTCTTGGCATTTGAAGGCTGGCATCCCTGATTAAGAAGATTATTAAGAAGACTTTTAAATACTATACGATGTTTAAAGACAATGTTAACGTTTTGACTTAATTATGTCCTAATGGATTGAAATTTAATATACTTTTTCCGCTGCAATATTTATCCAAATGAATGTTTTGAATTTATATTTTGCTGTGAGTGACCAACTATGAGGTTTCCTTGGATGAGGGCCTTACATCAGGCGTGATGAAATTGAATCATAACAAATGATAAAAGGTAATAAAGTAAATTACTTATTAAAACCGAATACTTGATTACATCCAATTCTAAAAACAAATAAACTAAAAAAACCAAAGAAGTCTTCCATTTATTCAAAGCCTAAGTACATCCAACTAAAGCTTATCCTTGACGCCTAGCATGATTAAAGCAATGAACATTGTTTCCATTACCATAAAACATGCTAAAATATGTGAACTAAAAAGTCGATGAGAACACATGTTTAGACATATACATATAGTAGATCACCATGTTCAACCAATAAATCATTTTCCAATTACAAGTAATTAAACTATTATACATGAGTCCACAACAAACCTAGTGATCGAATACACTCCCCTTTAACCCCTAACACAAGGGTCATACTAATAGAAAAATACAGGGACTTTGTAGTAATAAGTGTCATAGACTATAACAATATGTATAGTTGGTTTAGTTTTACCAGTATTAGAATCATTGAGTTTACAAAGAACATGTTTTGACTTTAGAATTTGGGTTCCCATTTTGATATAAAGCGCATCTTTCCACCCTAAAATATTAAAGACAAAAGGGGTTATGAACTCACCTTATAAAGTAGGTGGGTTGATCTTACAACTTGTAGTAACTTGGAGTGATGATTGTCGTATGTAAGTTTATTTAGTTAGATAATTGTATTTATGGATGGTTGAGAGTTGTTATTGTAAAAATGTTCAATAATAGTTGTCGTATACTAGATGTGTGTCATCTCGAAATAGCACATCCAACAAAAGGATTCCCAAGAAAGAGTTGGTGGGTTTTCATTACTTTAGAACCTCGTTGTTCCTTAGTCAAACCATTTTGCTTGCCATATTACTATATATTAGGTAAAATGATTCTAGATGTATACAAGACTGGGAATTGACAAGTTGTATAGTAGTGGATTACAATTGAAAATATAAAGAATGCTACTAGAAACATGATTCAAGATTGACAAATAATCTTACAAATCATTAAAGAATGGATTTTTATTTTTTAAAACATGTTTATATTGCTTATTTTATAATAGAAATAGTTGCTTTACATTATATTCATGAAAATTTGAATATTTGCAAACTTTAGGGTTTGATAGCTTTGGAAATATTTAGCCTGGCCCCAGCCAGGGGCGTTGCCCCTTGAACCCATTTAGGGCTGCCGCCCCTAGAACCACGCTGTCAGGGGCTGCCGCCCCGGAACCCCCGCTGTCTCGCGGAGGGTGGGTTATATGGTTTATCTCTCATTGTTTAAGAAATGTGAATGCATAGCCTAAGAGCTTATTTCTTATCATATGTAAAGTATATATAAAACTAAAGACGTAAGTGAATCTTAAAGAAATGTTATTAGGCCCATAACGTGTACCTTGATAAAGTAAAGCCTTACAAGCAATTGATAAAGGAGGGTTGCATTTGTTATGCCCTCCTGACAGTAAAGTAAAGGCTCGAATAGGCAGGTCAGTAAGGCCTGGATTGGCATGACAATAATGTCCTCGTTGGGTACGACTGTAAGGCCTGAATTGCCATGTCGGTAAAGTCCTGTGTTTATCATAGGCACCGATACTAACTGCGAATAGACGGGTAAAGAAGAGTAATAGTTAACAATTAATCGAAAGTCTTAATGATAAAGTATTGATAAAGCAATAATATGTGTATAAAAATGTTCTGATAGGTGATAATTATTTTCAAATGTTAAAGCTAATATATCTTACAAAAGTTAATTAATGAAGTAAATCTAGAATTCACTCAGTGAAGCTGACTTTTTATGCATATTAGTTGACAGGTGAGCTATAAAGCTTAAGGGATGGGAGCATGGATCTAAAAATTCTTGGCATTTGAAGGTTGGCATCCCATAATAAGAAGATTATTAAAAAGACTTTTAAAGACTATACGATGTTCAAAGACAATGTTAACGTTTTGACTAAATTATGTCGTAATGGATTGAAATTTAATATACTTTTCCACTGCAATATTTATTTAAATGAATGTTTTAAATTTATATTTTTCTGTGAGTGACCAACTGTGAGGTTTTCTTGGATCAGGGCCTTACACCAGGTGTGATGAAATTGAATCATTACAAATGATAAAAAGTAATAAAGGAAATTGATTACATCCAATTAAGTCTTCATTTTATTCAAAGTCTAAGTAGGTCCAACTAAAGCTTATCCTTAACACCTAACATGATTAAAGCAATGAACATTGTTTCCATTACCATAAAACATGCTCAAATATGTCAACTAAAAAGTCGATGAGAACACATGTTTAGACATATACATATAGTAGATCACCATGTTCAACCAATAAATCATCTTCTAATTACAAGTAATTAAACTATGATACATGAGTCTACAACCAACCCTAGTGATCGAATACACTCCCCTTTAACCCCTAACGCAAGGGCCAGACTAATAGAAAAATACAGGGACTTTGACTTTAGAATTTGGGTTCCCAGTTTGATATAAAGCGCATGTTTCCACCCAAAAATATAAAAGACAAAAGGGTTATGAACTCACCTTATAAAGTAGGTTGGCTGGTCTTACAACTTGTAGTTGTTGGATTCTTTATGCCCAAGACACATAGAACATTGATGTGGTTAGTACGTTATGATCCAAGTCGAGTCATAACCAATAACAAGCTTAGCAAACACAAATAAATATTTAATTGATGATATGATCATGCAATTAAATAATAACACCAATTTAAAAAATGGGTTTTCTAAATAAATTGTATGTGAGATGGAGCAAGTTATAAGGATATTTTGTTCATGGGTATTATTTGTAATATTATTTAAGTTGGTTAAATAACATCAAATAATAATAGTGTGTGTATGAGTTATATAATTAAAAGGTTAATTACATAACTTAATTATTAACTAGTTACAAGTTAAATGAAAGATTAAAAATGAAGGGAAACCCCATTTTAAAACCCAAATGTGGCCGCCCCTTTGAAGGGGTTCCTTGGGTTCATTTGTAGTCTTGGAAACACACACATTTAAACTAGTTATGTGACACCCCGTAATTTCAGATTAACATTTACCCGAACTCGCAAAGACTCGAAACGCATATAAACACCGCCACCGACATCGTTAAACTAATTGTAATAAATACTAATGCGGGTGTTTGTAGAGAATTCACATAAACGAGATTTCCTAAGGAATCCTATTAATTAATAGAGCTCGCTCGTCTAAGTCGTTATCAACCGAAACGAATTCGGGAACTCGGTACCTAAGTGCAGGGACCAAATCTGACAATTGCCAAACTGGGGCTGGGTATAAATACCCACCCACTAGCCAAACACTCCCATTTCCTGCTCTCCCTTCCTCC
>BJCO01461432.1:0-17157 GCA_018326465.1 Flaveria floridana | reverse complement strand
TTGTGAGTGGATATAAGGTGCTGGTGCTGTCATGCCGACTCAAAATCCTCCCACTCGGGTAGTCCTTCACAGAAAAGCCAAACGGGTCAAAATCAACAGACACCCAATTATCACGAGTGAATTTACGAACAGAAATTAAGTTTTTGATGATATTGGGGGTGTGTAGAATGTGTTTTAGTTGGAGAGGTTTTGAGTTGGAGGGAAGGTCAGTATGGCCTGAACCCGCAACTGGTACACGATGGCCATTTCCAACTAGTACATGTTTAATGGAATTTTCACACGAATGAGAGATCATACCTGAGTCCGCAGTAAGGTGGTTGGTAGCGCCCGTATCCATAAACCATTGAGGCGGCTCAGATTCCACAGCCATAGTCTGGAATGCTTCTGCAAGTTCGGTGGGCTCCAAAGGGTTCACATCAGTAACATGGGCCTGGGCAGGAGATAGGGCATTGGTGTTGGGCTGAGAAGATTGTGGCTGCAGTCCGTTCCAAGGAGAGGCCCACCCTGGTAAGGTAGGATATGGGCACGGTGGGGGTGGGGCTGGCCAATAGTTACTGGGCCAGTAGGGGGAGAAAGGTGGATATTGAGCAGGGTTCCAGCTTTACGGGCCACGGTTTTGGCTGCGGTTGGAAGCTTGGTTACGGGTCCCGGAGCTAGACCCATTTCGTGACTGAGGTGGACCGTTTGAAGAAGAAGAAAACGGTTGAGGCCCATCACGGCGCGGGCCGCGCCTGCTGTAGTTGTTGGGCTGACGGGTGGGGCCCGAGTCACGGCGTTGATAGGTGTGTTCACGACGATTTTGAGAGTTCGTATTTGGGTTTACTGCAGCCAAAGCCTGGGATGGTGCAGAGGACTCGTCACGGGCTGCCTGGCGTTCCTGTTCTCCACGAAGCATCTCACAGGCTTCGTTCCATGAGGGAATTTCCCGGGTGATTATCGAGCCGATAGTGTCATATTCTCGAGGCAATCCTCGCACAAGTTGTAAAACAAGAGACTGCTCATTGACAGGGCTGCCGATATCATCCAACTGGGCAGCCAAGTCACGAAGAGTCTGACAATATGCCTCCAAAGAAGCACAAGCACTGAGTTTGAGATTAACAAACTTGGGCTGTAGGGCTGCACATCGTGGACCCTTGTTATTATGGAAGATGGCTTTGACCCGGTTCCAGGCTTGAAGGGCTGTAGAGTCGGAGTCGAGAACCCGCAGCAGGTATTCATCAGACAGCGTGCTATAAATCCATTGAAGGACAACAACATCAATTTTCTTCCACTGGTCGTAGGTGGGATCCTTCGCCGGTGGTGGTTCAGAAGTGATGTGGTGCAGGACGTCGTATCCGCGTGCATGAAGCTGAAAAAGCTTGACCCACGCTGAATACGTGACTTTGGATCCATCCAGCACACGAATCTTTTTCTGGATGTCGGTGACGGTGTATACCGGATGGAGCGGGCTTTGCTGCTTGGGAAGGGATGATTCAACCTTGTCGCTCATGGCGAAGGCCGGCAGGGAAGAGGGTCGAAACCCTAGGGTCGAAATCTAGAAAAAGAAACAAAGAAGAAGAAGAAGGGATGATTACGATGGAGGCTATGATACCATGTGATTTTCTATGAATGAATGAATTTCATTGATCACCAAGGATCCAATAAATATACAATTACAAGGCAGAATAGAAGGAAACACAATCTCATAATTCGAGGAGATATATACAAAATATATATTATTAAATTAAATTGATATGGTCCACTAATAGTAAGTACTACCCAAGTCAATAAGGATAGAAACAAGGTAGCCATGGATAATGCTGGTGAGATAAAAAGCTTTAAGGGAAGCCAAGCCAAAGAAGGTAGTAGGGGAAAAGGAAAGATAATATGGTTGAGTAGATGGATAGCGTAGGGGAGACATGGCAGTATCAACAGCGATGGTAAATGGGGTTTGCATGTGATTGTTATCACTGAGGTCAATCAAAGAAGGTGGAAAGGCATGGTCCTCGTTATCGTCAATGAGCAAGAATTTTGGTGGGTTGCGTTTATGTACGAGGAAGTATTTCTTCGGACATCTAAAGCAAAATCATGTTGCATGACATTGTTGCAATGCTTCATGAAATAAACGGGTAGAGTTTAGAGGTGAGGATGGGGTAGTAGGGGTCGGAGCAAGGGTAAGTGGGATGAATAAGGGGAAGGTGTCAATATTTGGTGTAGGATGTTTGTTCAGAAGAAAAGACGGTGAAACGGGTGAAACTGAATGGTAAGCAGTGGTGTTATCCTCAATTAATTTGGCAAGACCCACAACATGTACGTCAGAATGACTGAGGTTTGAGTACCGATAACTCCTTTAGATGTCATGCAGTAAGTAGGAGAGAAAATAATTGAGGAGGGCATATTGGGGTAAACCCATGAGGCAATTGCTAAGCCGTTCAAACTCCATTACATATACATCAACGATGGTTGTCTGTATGAGTTTAAATAAAGAGCTTGGTGATTGGCATATGATGAATGGCTAAATCAGATTTATAATGATTTGGTGAAAGCTTCCCATGTGGTTTATAATGATTTGGTGAAAGCCACCTAACTAAAAGAGTCTCTAGAGATATTAAAAGAGACAATGGTTAAACGTTGGGCAAGTTTGATCATATGAAACGAGTAGTATTCATCCACTTAAAACAACCAATCTAACGGATTGGTGCCGACAAATTATGGTAAGGGTTAATTTAGGTGGATGAATGGTGAGGTTCTTGTGTGGTGGGAGCGCTTTTGGAGTGGAAAGTAAGTTTTAGTATCAGACTTGTTGAGGTGGACGACTAGAGTTTAGGTCTGTTCAAACCGAGACACTAACTGACTAATCAAGGTATCCAACTTGAATGTCTAATCTTTCATGGTGGATTAATTAGTAGTAATGACGTGAAACATGTTGGCTAGTAGTTCATCTGTGGATCAATTATGGTAGGAAGATGAAAACACCAAATGTTATGGTCATGTTTGAGAGGACCAATCTCCAAGAACACAAAAAAGAGAATATTCACACAAGTACTGAACTCATGAGTCCATATTAAATTATTTTACATGCTTAAATAGAAAAACAATCAAAAGATAATAACCTAAACAATGTTTACGTAAAAGATAAAGATACAACCATGCATGAGGATATAAAGGGATTAAAGTTTGACTTCTTTATTTTGAGTTGTTCCATCCTAATTGAGTCAATTCTCCAGAAGATGGGGCTAATTAAGTGGTCAGGTTACGGGTTCTACTAGCTTGACTCATATTAGTTTCCTTTGGGGTTACATCATACTTGTGTTGAGCCCTCTAAATACTTTCACGAATTATTCATACTACACACAGGTGAAACCTGGTAATGGACTTGAGGTTCCATTAAAACAAATGGCCTTCAACTTTCCTTTTCTTGCATTCATTTACCCAGACACCAATTTGGTCAGGTAACTAATGATTTTAAAGCAACCATCATTGTTATGTCCATCTCTCTTATAGAATTGTAAATAGTACAGTGTTCGACCAGGTATGCTATTGTACACTTACCATCCTATTGTATATATGGTTCTTTTTTGCTGTCGTCGTTGGCCCCTTTCTATCAAAACTGAAGCACGGAAGGCAGCTACATCTCTACTTTCTTTACGATCAAGACAACCCTTTGTTGTTCATCTTCGGTCAGCATGCAGGTGATAAGCAGCACCGAGTGCAGGCGTGGGCGTTATGGCAAGAATATGGTTCTGACTGTTAAAAACTAGGTGTTAAGGTCAAAACTCATATAGTGGTCTCTCCTTCTCTTTAACTTCGATCAGTTTCTTGTCAACTCCATATTTTCAACCATGAGAAACTTGGTATAGGTAACTGACTGTGCTATGTCCCATATCTATGTTTAGTTTAGTATAATACACCTAGACCGAGACTCCCTCTTGTATTGTAATGGCGAGAGAGTGTTTTAGTTCTTATGCCCCGGGAGCACTTCTTTCCTGGAGCATTCGTTTAAATCATTCCAAATCTCTTCAATGGTGTTTGCAAATTTCACGCTAATCCATATACTACTCTCAAGTTTGTTGAGCTAACCGTTGACCATAGCATCACATCTCATTCAAGTCATGTAGGTTGGTGAATTCGATTTAGTTTCTTGATGAACCCGGTGATGAAACTTGCTTTGTTCTTGGTAAAGAGAAAGTTCAACATCTTAGCAATTATTATAGTTGTTGTCGTTCAATGTATCCTTGTCGTGCTTTTGCGTTGTATAGTCAGAGGCATGGATATAATAAGAGGAGTTATGATCGAGGACATCATTGTCAGTTTTGGATTCTGTTTTATCATGAAACATGAGGAAGAAGAAGATTTTCATTATGAATTTGTACTTTGACACCATAACAAAATCCAATACCAAAATATGTGTCGTTATATTTGTTCAAGGTTTTTATAATACTAGATCACAACTACAAGAAAAAAAAAGCTAACAATCAATCCCAGATAATAGGAAGCAATAGTCATCACACAAAATAATAAAAACTTTATATACAAAGCCATGGGCACCTCACTACAAGAAATAAATGCTATGACGATGACATTTGTCATAGAGTTGTCGCCATAGCCTTAGTCGCTATAGCCCCAGTTGTCATAGGTGAAAGGTTTTTTTCTTGTAGTGCCTAGATATAGTTACTTGATTATTTGTGGTATATATTGTCACTACTAGAAACTTACAAATTTCTCACAAAAATAATTGTCCAAAAACATGTTTCCGGCAAATTTTTCCACGAAAAGGTTTTTGTCGGAAAAAGACTTGTTGGAAATATTTCCCGACAAGTCACCATGCATTCTTGCACTGTTTATGTAGATCATCTCGGTACGGTTTTTTAAATCATACTAACAACCCAAATTTTTAATACTTAGTAGACCTGATGCATGTTGTTGGTGTTCAAACGTGGTTAGTTATAGCTAGTATGGTCAGTGATGAACAGTTGTGTTCTTTACCTACCATGTTCACACCACTAAAATCTTAGAAAATTAGTTCTCCATGTTATCTAGTTTATTTAATTTCATTTATATATTATGTACCCTTTAATGATGTGAACGTTTAACTTTGATCTTGAGTTAGAAAAATAAAGAAGTTGTGTGTCATTAATGTGCAGGGATGACTTCTATATAATATCTGAATTTAGAAAGACCATAATTTATAGTAAGCGTTGACTTTCAGACTCACTTAACTACAAGCATCCCCAACGTCTCTCTCTATATATAGGAGCTTACAGAAGTGTCCTTCGACATAATTACCATCTCCAAAATGGGAAAATTATATGCAAAATATGCATTTTATTCTGCTATCATTCTTTTCCTTTTAGTGGCGAAAGTAGTAAGTCGTCGTTTGCAGTATGATACTCCTGAGTTCGTGTCAGATGGCGTGATTGATGGTACAGTTGGTCGAGAGGTTGAATCCGTTCTACGTCTCAAGGGAATGAATTCTTCTGTTGAGCAGTGTGAGCCAATGTACGGGTTTTTGCCATGTTCAACCAATGTCTGGAGTCATATCTTCCTCATTGTGATCTATGAGTACCTGTTGTATCATGGTGAATCGTATGCTGGTGGTGACGGACGGATATTTCGCGTATTTGGCAAAAACTTTTTTGTTTCAAGCTTATCGCAGCTTCTTGACTCACTTCCAGATTCTTTGATACTTCTTGGTAAGTTCACTTTTTTATATGCTTGCTCTAGTTTTATAAAATTTGCTAGATTGAAAAAATGATGGGATGATTTCAATCTATTAGACAAATTAATCACTTTGTACCATGCATTGTAATTAATATTGTACTGTTTTGTACAATGTATATAAATTAGTGTGATGTATAAATTACACCCCTTTAAAATTATCAAACATAATACTATTGTAGGGTTGTAATTTAGTAGGGTACTAATGGGTCCTATTTTCTATTGTAGTTAAGAAAAAGTATTAACAGTGACCCATTACACATGAAATCATCTAATGCAAACCAGCATAGTAAATATCTAGATAGATATCAAAATGTGAATTTCAATCAAACACACACAAATAAATCTTTGTCATATGTTCAAAACAAAACTTGTGAGCTCATGTTCTAAGAAAAATAATAGATACAACACCAACAATTACTAAATATCTAAAAGAATTAACATGGGTACACTTCTTTGCTTTTGTTACTTTTAGCAATGTGAGCACTTGGGCTTCAAATCTGTGAATTGTTTCATAAAGTATAATCTTATAACTTTCAAGTAGAAAATTACTAAATCTAATTGCTCCAAGTTACAAGCTGATAACCATCTTCTGATATTTTCGCCCTTGATGGTTTGAAATTTAGCAACTGGACTGTCAAGTAGTGAAGAAAAAGCTCAAGACTACGTCTTAACTGGCGCTGGGTTGCTAGCTGGATCATCAATATTACTTCTCACACTTCTTTGGGGAGTATGCTTCATCTGTGCCCGAACAAAGTTCTATGTAAAACCTGGTTCCAAAGTTCAAAATCAAGCAAGACAACTATTAACTGGTTTGTATTCTTCATCTCTCATAACAGTTTGAATTTGCTCAAAAAGCAATTACTGATATGAAACTAAATATATGTATATAATAATAATATACAGGTTCTGGTGTTCTTACCGACGCAGAAACCAGTTTTCATGCCCAAGTCATGTTCTTTTCACTAATACCATTTGTAATCATCCTATTGCCAAGTATGTTTGGTTTAACTTGTTCTAGTCAAGAATACAAGATCGTCCTACTTGTGTCACTTTGTGCTTCAGTAATTTGCTTGATCGGATACTTTTACTATCAGGTATGCATTAGTTTTATTCACAACAAAAGTTGCTAGAAGCGCATCGAATATGTATATATGTCACATATTTATTCATTGTGCCTTTTTGAGAATCTTTTTCTGCAGCTTAATGATCAACGGATACGGAAAAGGAGACATGAGTATGCAGAAGTTGAACAGAAAGTCGAAATGCATGTACCATTTTATGAGGTGCAAACACTTGTGCTGGAAAGGGAAAAACATTTGATGACTAGACAAAAAGAAATGGAGAAGAAGTTGAAAAATCAAGAAACTAAGGAAAAAACAATGAGCAACGAAGAATTTTATGATATATTTGAAGAATGGCTCGATGTGACTAGAAACTTTATGGATGATCCATACTCGTTGGATCAAACAGGAACAAAATACAATCAGGTCAGATAAACTAGTATCAGATTAGTTAATGAACATGAATGAAAGCTGGTTTAAGTTATGAGCTATATGTGAATGATACTTTTCGGTTGTATATTTCAGGTTATGGAACTGTTGCTAGAAGAAAAGAACAAATTATTAGATTTAATGTCACTTATGATGGAACGTGCTTCAAAAAAGAAATTGCTAAAAGAAGATGGAACACAAGATGAAACTGCCATAGATAAGTAAGGCTGGGCTATGAACTAGTGTGCGTTAGAGGTGGCGATTGTGACGCGTCTACTTTTAAACGGATCGATTTTGGTTGTGTTTTTATCTAAAATGATTCAACTTTATAACGTATTATTTGTTTATTAAAGATTTGAAAATGTACTAAATAGTTTTTGGAGATCAACACAACCCTTCCTCCCCAAACAAATTAATGTTTTGTTTAAACAAAACACATTTTGACAAGTTACCTAACCAACCCGCCCATCTTACCACATTTCTGCTGCACATATTTGACGATACTATATATTTAGGGTCCAACTTTGTGTTTAAATTTTTAGATTCTTTGAAGACATCGATGGCAATGGAGATGGATCTATTACGCGAAGTGAACTGAAAAACTTCATCATGAAAGTCAACTATGACGAGATACTGGTAGATGACGAAATAGTGGAGATCATGATGAGACATTTAGACATTGATGGAAATGGAGATATAGATATACATGAATTCAAATCCGGAGTTGCAAAATGGCTCGCTTCATGTAACTTACAAAAGCGGTCACACAACAACCACCAAGTAAGAACAACTTGATAAGAAAAAACCGTTCCTTCTAAAAAAATAAATGACAATAAAGTTTAGAGATGGATTGGGTTGTGCCTGATCTCTAGTGGGTCAAATAAAAATTTTCAGTTATAAATTAACGGGTTAAATTAGTCAAACGTTTGAAATTTATTCACAATTTATTATATTCTAAATCATTTTTATGGAAAAAGTTGGATTAATACTATATTAATGTTTTGAACGCGTTACCCAACCCATTCAATATCCTACCCCTAATGATTTCTTTGTGGGCAGGTAATAGACACGTACCATCGAGATGAGGCAAAGGCGAAAGCTGATGAGAAGTTTAAGGCAATAATTTTACTAATAGTTGGAATCTTTATGCTAACAGTCTTGGCTGAGCCCCTAGTGGAAAGTGTTAGACAATTTTCAGAATCTGTGAAGATAGAGCCTTTTTATGTATCATTCATTTTAGTCCCATTGGCTACAAATGCTAGAACAGCAATTGCAGCCATTAGAGCTGCAAAGCAGAAGAGACATCACACAACGTCTTTAACTTTCTCTGAGGTTTGTCCCTCCCTTGATTATGATTTCATGATCTACCACAAGTGGCAATTTCGACCCATGTTTATTTGTAAATGTGTTGATTTGGGTTGCGTTTTATCTCAAACTGGTCAAATTGGTCAAATCAGATAACTTTATTAGGTGAACAGGTCAATGGGTTAAAAGTCACCCAATGTCTACTTTCTTATGCATGATATTATTACCTAAAACATTTTATTAGATACTCATATTCTTACTTTATCAGTGTTGCTTCTGTGACCATAAATCAAAGCTAAAAAAGTGTTTCACTTCTGGCTAACCGAATTCAACGCGTTTTGAAAAGACTCGAGCCCGTTTAATCCATTACTAGACTCGTCCATCTTATCATCACTATTTCTTGCCAAATTGTACTTGCACCTGTTGTAATTACATGTTTAATTTTCATGAAATGCAGATATACCACAAGGTTTTCATGAACAACATTCTGGGATTTTCAGTTCTTGTTTCAGTCATATCTTTCCGCGGGTTCACATGGCATTTTTCAGCAGAGATACTAGTTGTGGTCATCGTTTGCATAATAATGGGACTTCTCGCACGTTTTAAATCCAAGTTTCCCAATTGGACTTTGCTCATCGCATTCCCTCTATATCCATTGTCTATGGTAGTTGTTTACTTTGTCAATGATGCTTTTCAGTTTACTTGAAATTTGATCTAGAATCTATGTAAAACATTGATGGCCCATTTGATCGAGTCTGAGAGTTATGATCATAAACTTATTCTTGTACCACTTATATATTCCATAGTTAATATTTAAGTTGGTAGATATGTGTGTTATTCACTTCAATTCCATGCATTGATCATTTCTTTGCATGCATCTGTCTGTTTGAGAAATATGGAAACTAATTATATATGTACGTTTCATAATTCGTAAGGGACCTTGATGATTCAATGGATATGTAAAGATCACCGGAAGATTGGAATACTTTGGTGGCATTACACTAGTTAGTTTATCAACAGTTTCCAATAAGGTCGTTTATCAATCATGTAGTTCCTACTATCATAACCCCTTCAACCCAACCAATGATGCCAACTCGAACCATGCCAAGTGGGGCAATGACTGTTCGATTAAGCCCAAGATTATACAATCAAAACGCGCAACAAAATTATAACAGTAGCTAGACCTATACGTGTGTGTGAAAAGGAAGAAAATTGAAAGGTATTTATTCATAAACAAGTCAAACCTTATGCAGGCAATTACGTATAACAAACTCTACGTAAACAAAAGAACTTATTCGAAATAACAAACCACTTTAAAACCTCCTAAGGAATAGGCTGACTCTGAACCAATCAAGAAAGTAAAAACACATGCTAATTAAAATCTATAACATTCGCATCGCAATACCTGTGACCTGACTTGAACCTGTCAAGATTAACCCAGCAATCACCCCCTTAATCTTGACTTCGACCCGAACCTTATCACAGTAATACTGGCTCATCATCATCTCGAGTCAAATTAGCCACTTTTTCTTTTGATTCTCGTTTAGGACACTCAATTGCATAGTGTCCATACTCTTGACAATTATAAAACTTGATATGTCTTTTATCTAAATGTGTGCCTTGCTCTCTTCGGTCTGCATTGGTTTGAAACCGCCTTCCTCAACCCCTACCTAAACCGCAACCCCTTCCTTGAACGCGACCTTGTCCAGACCCAACTTGATTTTGATCAAACTCACCATGCTTGGTTCTCTCTTGACGATCCTCCTTTGAAAACAACAACTTGTCTTGATCAATGTCTTCCTCATCATGAACTTTAATCCTCTCTTCATAAGCATTCAACCTCCTTACAGTCTCCTCGAGTGACATATTTTCTATCTTCGAGTATTATTCGATAGAAGCAACAATTTGCAAAAACTTCTTCGGAACATAATTTAATAAGTTTCTCAACATAACTTCATCATCCAAGCTAGACCCGAGGCTCTTGAACTTTGTAACAATCCCACTAAGTTTGCCCAAAAACTCATCAATCGTCTCATTCTCCTTCATCTTCAATATCTCTAACTCGGTTCTAAGAGTTTGAAGTCTCACCTTCTGAACTCTGTCGACTCCCAAATACCACACATGAAGCGCTTCCCATACATCCTTATACTTTGCAACTTGAATTAACACATCTTCTGGTAGAGTTTGAAACACGAATACCCTCGCCATAAAATATTTTTTAGCCCCTACCACTCCTCCCATGACCGGATCAATTGCTTTCCACAAATCATTTGCTTGTAGGATTGACTCCATCATGATTGACCAATTCGTATAGTTTGTAGACGATAACTTTAGACATTGCAAAGAAATGTTTTTTTGATTACTCGCCGGCACAATCGCACCACGATTTGAATTTTCTTTTGTCATCTAACATTTTACTCAACCTTCCTCCCCTTTTTCTTTTTTCCTTCTCGTAAACTATTCACACAATCTTCCCATTTAATTCTTTTGTTTTTGTTTGGCTTTTTCAATCAATCAAAAATATGTAACGATTTGATTTCTTTCACCGTCACCAAAAGCGATAATCATAAATTCATTACGCAAAATCAAATTTTTTTTCGCACACAACTACTAACAACAGAATTGTTGCTACACTCAGCTACGAATCTCGGCTCCCACACAGGTAACTGGTTTATCACAAAGATCTCTCCTTATCGATTTTCTTTAATTCATTTCGTAGATCGTCTTCTCACTTGAACCGCTGACTACACAGGTTGATCAGATCGAACCACAAAGGAGATCTCGATCAGTTGCTCACTTCTCTTCTTTGATCTCCACACAGGACTTTGCTCTTCATCACATAGATTGTTCTCTCGATCTCGATCACACAAATCGGATTTTGCTCGATTTCACGCAGAAACTTTATCGGTCTCGTTCTTCTTTTTCTTTCACATGTACCTCACACCTCACAACTCATATATAATAGAATCAAATTTGTGTCCTTACGCACATGAAAAATATATTTATAATTAAAATATTTACGTATTTGTCACCCTCAACTATACAATATAACCATAAAGAATATATGCAGTCTAATAAGCATGCTCCATCTGAGGAGATGGATCTTAAATGCTTAGACCGGACCAGAACTTGTAAGATCTAGGATGATCATGGTGAGATCAATCTCGTGCTATAATTGTGAAATGAGTATAACACGGTGTGATTGAATAAACAAGAAGAATTAGAGATCAAGATGAACAAAATGCAAATAAGATTACACTTATATTTCAGAGAGAATAACAAAGTACACTGAGAAAATATGGAAGCGTTCTAATAATTGCAAGTTCAAACTCCTAGTTATATCAATCAGCGGTTCTCACGCTAGAACATCCTCCCATGCGGTAACTAGTTCTCACGCGGTAACTTTATCTTCAAAAGCTCGATTTGTTGATTTCTCGTGCCTCTAGGTTTGATCCCTATAATATCCCCTAGTCTCGGTGAATTAAATCTTCAAAAATCTACGTCTGTAACTGTGTACTTGCCTCCATAAGCATACATCTTGTTATCCTAGGCTTTCGTAATCAACCAGCCAAATTTAGCAATAATAAAATGAACTGATTTTCTTCCGAACTTGAGCAAATCAATAGGGTCGATGATACGGTATTCTCTATCAACACCATAGATTACTGCATGTCCAATGTCTTTTTCATAATCCTATCTCATTATTTTTGACAAACTATTTAAGGGCACATGAGCATAGAATCTTTCTGGCGTACTTTGAATGCTTAGACACTCAGATTTTCATTGGCATGTTCGTGTTTAGATCTATTTGTGTCTCATCTTCAATTACTTTAGATTTAGAAGTCTTAAAATCTTTGAAGTTGGACTTACTTTGTCTCCAAATCATATTCTGAATCCAATTAGCTTTGTCATAATTGCTTGTATTTATGAAAGTCACTCTTCCCATATCATATAGATCTGAAGCTCTGAGAGTGTAAAAATTATGCTCATCCTAATAATACTCTATGGCTCCTGCTTTCCTCTTCATTACATACATCTTCTTTTCATCATCATAAGCACAACTCAGAACTAACACTATTTTATATCTTGTAAAAGGTTTGGAATGTCTCAACGTATGTATCTCAACCGGTGGTGTGGACCTTGTACTTCTTTTTACCTTGTATCATAGCTAGTTTCCCAGTCATGTTAACAACAGAAGACTCAATTAATACACCAATTTGCTCAACTCCAGATTTAGAAGGTATTTTACCTTCTTCCAGTACAATATCAGAAAATAAATTCTTTAAAGATTATTCCCAAAAATATCTATATAATACACTGGCTCATCAAGATCATCAAAAGGCCCTACATCCTTATCTGAATCTACAATTAAAATTTATTGTAAAAAGAAATAGAACTCCTTTTCATACAACTCTTCAATAGGAGGATCAAGTGGTTGATAATCCTTCGGATCATCAAAACTTGGTCCGGAAACATTTTTAGATCTTGAATCACAAGAAGGACCTGCAGTAGAACCCAAGTCGCCACCTTGATCACCATCATCATCGTCATCTTTTTTTATCTTTCCTTCATCATCACCTTTAGCCCCATCATCATCATACCATTATTACTATCATCATCATCAACATCATCATCTTCACTATCACTGATCTTATAATCAACCTTATCAAGTCCATCATCTTCATCATTAGCCTGAGTACTCTGAATAAATCATTCAGGAGTTACAATCATATTTTGTATAACATCATTAGAGGCTCCTATGATGGGTTGATCTTCTATAGTAATCTCTATTACAATAGGCTCTTGATTCTCCTCTTTCTATTGTTCTAACAGGCTCTTACTGACTTAGATGATAGGATGAATATGAAATAAATTCTCTCATCTGAATCTCCAAACTTTGAACATAATTATACATGAACTCAATTTGATGCTCCAAAGTCTTTATTCTTGCATCTTTGACATGATTATCCAACTGTAACAAATCAATCAACTTTGTCTTCTCCATAACTTCTCTTTCTAACACATGAACTCTTTGCTCTAAAGTAGCCGTTGGTGGAAATCATGATGAAGTTCCAATTGTTCATCTTGGCTCACAGGGAGAGTTGATGAGATGTTCAATATCAAAAGATACATTGTTACAAATACAAAGAAATACAGAAGCAACCCTCATAGAATAGAAACCCTAGTTTTCTGGGTACAACCAACAGAACAAGAAACAAACTTAGATCATCAATGTGATGACCTATCAAATAAAGCAGATGATTCTCAGATCTATCATCTACACGATGAGATAAGAACAATAGTAGCAGAGAGCGATTGAACGAGGGAGAACGAGAGAGAGCGTATTGTGGTTGTGTAGAGGCGGAGCCTTGAGCACCGCATATAAAGACTATGAACAATCAAACCCTAAAGCCTATCAGCTGCACGCTCCAAGCCCAGCAAAGCTCCAAGCCCAGTTAAGCTCCAAGCCCAGCAACCTGCACACAAACAGAAACCCAATAGAGCATAACCCAATAGGAATATTGAATTATATTTTTAACACCCCCCATAATTCAATATCTAAACACGTTAAACATACGAAGTTTAGACATTAAAAAATCATGATGTTTGGGAAGAAGACCTTTAGTAAATATGTCAGCAGGTTGCTGTTTAGACACGGTCGGAACAGTGTTGATAACCCCCGACGAAATCTTTTCTCGTAAGAAAAAAAGGTCAGGTTCAAAATGTTTAGTTCGATCATGAAAAACTGGGTTTGCAGCAATAGTCAAAGCTGCACTATTATCACAGTATAAAGGAACAGGGAGAGAGACAGTAATAGACAACTCTTTAAACATATTTATAAGAAAAAGAACTTCACATATGGCAGCGCACATGGCACGGTACTCAGCTTCAGTCGAGGACCGTGACACAGTGCTCTGCTTTTTTACTCTTCCACGACACAAGGGAATTACCGAAAAAAATACAGAACCCTGTTACGGATTTTCGAGATACCAAACATTTTCCCCAATCAGAGTCCGCAAAGGCAGACAAAGAAAAAGAATCATATTTGGAAAACAAGAAACCATGACCAGGGGCTTTTTTTAAGTATCTTAATAGCCGTAAAGCCAACTTAGGTGAAAATCCGTAGGTTTATGCATGTATTGGCTAAGAAACTGAACATAATAACATATATCAGGCCTAGTATGAGACAAATAGATGAGTTTTTCAATAAGTTTCTAATATTCAGAAACATTCTGAAGGGGAGAAGAGTCTGAAGTGGAGGGATTAGTCACAAGATGGTGCTGCTCAAGCAGAGTGTTGACAGGCTTACAGCCAGTCATGCCAAACTCAGCGAGCAACTCCAAACAGTATTTACACTGAGACAAGCAAAGCCCATGCTTAGTAGGAACAACTTCGATTCCTAAAAAATATTTTAATAGACCTAAGTCCTTAATCAGAATAGCAGATTGCAGGCATTGTTTTAAGAGTCTGATTTCATATTCATCATTTCCGGTGATAATGATGTCATCAACATACACAAGTAAAATAATTAAGATAGATTTGATGGACTTTATAAATATGGAGTAGTCTGTTTTACTCTGTTGAAAACCACTCTTAGTTAAGACGCCAACAAGTTTTTCATTCCATATACTGGGGGCCTGTTTTAAGCCATACAAGTACTTATTTAATTTGCACACTCGTTTATCAGTTTTAGAGAAGAATCCCTCAGGAGGATTCATGTAGACATCCTCATTAAGGGAGCCATAGAGAGGCATTATTAATGTTGAGTTGGTATAATTGCCACTCACATTGAACGGCAAGAGAAATAATCATCGAATGGTGACTATTTTAACGACTGGTGAGAAGGTTTCATCGAAATCTATACCCTCACATTGACTATAGCCTTTGGCTACAAGTCTCGCTTTATAACGATCTATCTCACCCGTGGACTTATATTTAATTTTGTACACCCACTTACATCCAATAGCTTTCCTATTAGGGAGAAGGTCAACAAGGTCCTAAGTGTTATTCCTATTTAGAGCATTCATTTCATCGTTCATGGCATTGACCCAATTGGTATCAAGACAAGCTTCCTTATAAGAGCGAGGTTCAATCCTTTTATTTAGGCTAGATGCAAAGCATCTGTTTTCAAAAGAGAGGTTTGAGTAATTTATTGTTTTTTCAATTCCGTATTTAACTTTCCCTTCAATGATAAAATCATCAAGTTTTTTTAGAATAGAACTGTGTCGAGTAGATCTCCTAGGAGCTGTGGTAACAGAAAAATGATCATTTCCCTCGGAGGTATGACTGTGATCATGGACACCTGATGAGGAACCAGCCCCGCCAGTACCTCCACTAATGCTGAAAGGCTGCTGTGAAGCAGTCACGCCCTCTGTGACAGGACTGCCATCTAAGTGCTGCTACGAGTCAGCCTCGCCTTCAGAACTAGGGCTACTATGTGGCTGCAGTTCTACATCAGGTGCATCACTATTGTCCCCCCCTTCATCATCAGGATCACCTTCTGAAGAAATGCTATTGGGTGTATTTTGACAGAAAGAATCAAAAAAATTTAGGTTGTTTAATTTTGAAGATAGTGGTGAATCAGACTCATTAGAGTATTGGGAATCCTTGAAAGGGAAAATATTTTCATAGAATTTTACATCACGAGAAAACAGAACCTGTTTTTTTTTTCTAGACTCCAAACTTTATATCTTTTTTTATTATTTGAGTAACCAATGAAAACACATTTTTGAGCATGACTTTCAAATTTATGTGTATTATTAAGGGTAGTACAAAAACATAAGCACCCGAAAGATTTCAAATGGACAAGCGAGGGGGTGAAACCAAATAACAGCTCATAGGGAGATTTACCGTTCAACACAGATGAGGGAGTCCTCTTAATTAGGTAAGATGCAGTTAGCACACATTCAGACCAGAAAGATAGAGAGACTCCACTTTGAAAAAGAAGTGACCGAGCCACATTGAGAAGATGTCTATGTTTTCTCTCGGCCACCCCATTTTGTTGGGGAGTATATGGACTGGAAGTTTGGTTAATTATTCCATTTAACCGATTAAATTCAGCAAATTTGGTATTGACAAATTCTGTGCCATTATCGCTCCTAAACATTTTTACTTTCAAATTGAATTGAGTTTGTAGTAAGTGTGTAAAGCTTTCAATATTAATAAAGACTTCATCTTTATGTTTCATTAAGAAAACCCATACAGCCCTAGAGAAATCATCGAAAATAGTTAGGAAATATCTAAAACCCTCTTTACTTTGTAGTTTGTATGGACCCCAAACATCTAGGTGAACTAAGTCACCTATATGATGAGATTTGTTGTTACTTAAAGGAAAGGGTTCACGATGTTGTTTGGCTTTATGACACACATCACAAGGCTTAGATGATGTAAGGCCCCGCTCACCGGGCGCCCTACTGTTGGTGGTTCATCGCACATAAAACATACATAATGAATTTAATCATAAAACAACGCAGCGGAATTAATAAAATATACATTCTCGTTCATTCATAAAAGTCATTACAAAATACAGCTTTCTCTACTTTGTCTATCTTCTCTATGATTGCTGAGGATTCATATAAAAGAGATTATTTAGGTAATCCCAGGTTTCATATGTTTCCTCAGCAACCCTAAGATCATACAGCGACCTCTAGAGAAGATATTA
>BJCO01461424.1:0-11788 GCA_018326465.1 Flaveria floridana | reverse complement strand
ACTAAGTCAACTGACACATTGACTAAACAATTTGATGTTAACACTACTAACCCAACAAAACCCGATGAGGGCCTAATTGTAAGTGTCGTCTGGTGCTTAACAAGTTTGTGTCACCATAGTGATCGACTGATGTTAGGGGGTGTTTGGGATTGCTAATTAAAACCGTTAATCTTTGTATTTTTTATGAAATAAGTAGTTTAAATAAGGTCATTTTTCATTTTATTAGTAATGATGCTTGTGCAGCTTCTAGAATCAGGGTTAAGTAAGGTCATGTAAGAATTTGAGAATTGAATTGCTAATCAATTTGAAATGGTAAGATTTTATGCTATGTTATTTCCCCAGCCATTAACTGCCAAATTTCCTTAAAATCATACTTGCATTTGGTACGTTATACTGGTAACAAGAATATTCTTTATCAAGGTATGATATGCTTAGAAGAATATTTTTGTGAGTCAATTTGACCAAGTAAAAGTCAAAAGCAGGAGATATTTTTGGAGTGGTTGCATGACGTGACAAAGTGGAGAAAGTAGGACTAGTTGATGACAGTTCATTGTTTTAATATTTATAATTCTACATGTTAGTTTCTTTTAGTAAGAGTGTTAGTTTCCTTTTCAAGTTTCCTTTCTTTCCTTGTAATCGTACATTTACTTTCAATAGAATACAATAAAAAATTATCCCATTCAACCTCTCTTTTGTGATTAACACCTCTGATTACCAACAAAGTGTCAGAGCAGTCAAGGTTGAACGTGCATGCCAAAGATACTTTGTTTAAACCCAATGTCGATTCTAGTGTCTACATAAATTGCGTAGAAAGAGACAACCTCGGTCTCACTGCAAATTCAAACCCTCACCACCACAAACTACACCACATGGGCCATAAATATAGAGGCGGTGATGGATGCCCAATGCCTATGGGAGTCCATTGAACCGGAAGAAGGAGCAGCCATAGACGAGAAGAAAAACAAAACAGCAAAAGCCTTCATTTTTCAAGCAATTCCCGAAGACGTCTTGATAGAAAGCTCGTTTACATACACTCAAAATCAATTTTGAGTCGTTGAAGATAAAGGAAGGAGAGTCGGTGGATGAATTTACGGGAAAGCTATCCGGAATGGTGTCACGGTACAACAACCTCGGTTCAACGATAGAAGACGGTGTGCTGGTGAGAAAGTTGTTGGATTTGGTGCGGACAAATTTCTCCAACTCATGGCTTTAATCGAACAGTATTATGATGTGGATACGATGTCGTTCCATGAAGCAATTGGGCACCTTAAGGCATATGAGGACAGGTTGAAACTGAGGCAGGTGAATGCAGGTAATAACAATGGGTTGTTACTTGGAAAAGCTGATGTACGCACTGATCAAAAGATATTGGGAAGAGGTTTTTCTTTAAGCAATCGTGGAAGAGGTGAGGATAAATGAGGAAGGAGCGGGTCACGTGGAAGAGGCTCCAGTAGGGGCGAGGTGGATGCTGGGGTGGTGGTTCACATCATGAAGCTAACAACTCTAATCGGAAGCCCAAAGATAAAGAAAACACGTTAAGTGTCTTAAGTGTGACCAATTCAGTCATTACGCCTCGGAGTGTGAATCGGGTAAAAAAGGGAATGAGGAAGCAAACTTGACTCAAGAAGAAGGTGCATTATTATTGACAGTAGACGAGGGAGAAACATCAAAGGTGGTGCTGCTCAATGAAGAAAACCTATTCCCTCGATAGTTTGAAGTGAAGACTGACGGGCAGCGAGCCAGTTGGTATCTTGATAACGGAGCGAGCAACCATATGTCGAGTGTAAAGAAACGCTTTGCTGAACTAGACGAGAACATAATCGGGCAAGTTTATTATGGCGATGGATCTAAAGTGGAGATCAAAGGGAAAGGGGTTATTCTGTTTGAATGCAAAAATGGAGATCAATTTATGATTAGACACGTGTTCTACATTCCTGCCCTAAACAGCAACATTATGAGTTTAGGACAAAGGACAGAAGATGGATATGAGGTAGTGCTGCGTCAAGACTTCATAAAGATGTTCGATGAACAGGGGAGACTTATTATGAAGGTGCAGCGAACAAAGAACAGGTTGTATAAGATAAACCTGAAGGCAGCAACCCCAGCTTGCTTGATAACAAAGCTAGATGACGAATCGTGGGCTTGGCACATCCGATTAGGTCATGTAAATTTTCAAGCACTGGAGAAAATGTCAAAAAAGCAGATAATGAAAGGACTGCCAAACATACAACAACCCATGCAAGTATGCGAAGGGTGTTTAGTATCAAAGCAAACCTGACACCCGTTCCCAAATGAGACACAGTGGAGAGCAAGAAGAACGATAGAGCTTGTACATGCAGACTTGTGCGGGCCCATTACACCATAAACTACAGGAGGTAATCTCTACTACATGTTAATCGTCGACAACTTTTGCAGGTTCATGTGGGTTTATCTACTGAAAACAAAAGATGAAACTATTATAAAATTCAAGAAATTCATTGCTGAAGTAGAGAAAGAAAGCAGCTTTGAAGTTGGTATGCTTCGCACGGACCGAGAAGGACAATTTAATTTGCGGGAGTTCACTCAGTTCTATGATGGAAAAGGAATCAAGAGACAACTCATGGCACCACACACACACCACAACAAAGAGCGCCGTAACAGAACCGTTATAGAAGTAACTCGATCTTTATTGAAGACAATGTCAGTACCAGATTGGTTATGGGATGAAGCCGTGAGGCATGTAGTCCACATCTTGAATCGAGTCACTATGAAAGGCGTTAAGAATGTGACACCGTATGAAGCATGGACAGGGAACAAACCCATGATTGCACATATCAAGGTATTTGGGTGTACTGCTCATGTAAAAAAGACCGGACCTCATCAAACAAAGCAAAGTGACAGAAGCATTGCCATGGTATATCTTGGAGTTGAACCTGGTAGAAAAGCACATCGACTACTAAACCTAAAAGAAAACCGAGTGTGGGTTGCAAGAGATGTTTTTGATGAAAAACGAAAGTGGACCTGGGAGTCGAATCAGAAAAACAAACATCCAAGGCAGGCGGGCTGGGCTGATGTTGAAGTAAATAGAAAAGAAGCAAGACAGGAGACAAGTTTTGATTGTGGAGGTAACCCTAATTCATAAGATAACTCATATTTATATTCACCAGCTTTTTCTTTACCGAGTATACAGGGAGAACCGAATAGTGCAGGGAGTGTCTCGACAGACAGAAAATCAAGTGGGGTGGGAGGTTCGGTCTTACGTTCAACTCATGATGATACACCTCCCCGAGGTTTTGGATCGATAAGTGAAATTTATAAAGTGATCGAGCCTGTGGAAGCAGTTGAAGATGGTCTATACTTGATCGATGGAGAGCCCTCATCCTACCAAGAGGCTCTAGTCAAACAAGAATGGAAGAAAGCTATGCTAACAGAATTAGAAGCCATTGAACGAACAAGACTTGGACTCTAGTCGATCTGCCAAGTGCACATAAGGTGATTGGACTAAAGTGGGTTTTTAAGTTGAAGAAGGATGCTGATGGGAGCGCTACGAAACACAAGGCTCGAATTGTTGCAAGGGGGTCTGTACGAAAGAAGGGAATGAAGAGGCGTTTGCGCCCGTGGCTAAGCTAGAAATGGTTCAGCTACTGTTGGCGCTAGCAATAAAAAAAGGTTGGCTTATACATCACCTGGATGTGAAATCAGCATTCTTGAATGGGTATTTAAAGGAGGAGGTGTATGTACGACAACCGGATGGATTTGTGATAAAAGGTAAGGAAACGATGGTGTACAAACTAAATAAGGCCCTTTATGGGCTGAATCAATCACCCAGGGCATGGAATGCTCTACTAGATTGATCATTTAAAGAACTCGATTTTGTAAAATGTACACAAGAACAAGCGGTATACCGTTTGAAAACGCAGACACACACTATTATCATTGGTGTGTACGTGGATGATCTTATTGTGACTGGAACTAATCAGAAGAAAATTGAAGAGTTCAAGAAGAAAATAAAGGATATTTTCGACATGAACGACCTGGGCTGCTTTCATACTACCTGGGAATCGAAGTTGAGCAAGATGAGCATGGTATTGCTTTAAAACAGTCCGCCTATGCAAAGAAAATCCTACAGACAATAGGGATGTTGGAGTGTAATCCAACTCATTAGCCTATGAAATCAAAGTTATGCTTGACAAAAGATGAGAATGATAAGGACTTTGATCAAACACAATATCGAAGTCTTATTAGAAAAATGAGATGTCTAATTCACACACGACCCGATCTCGGGTATTCTGTTGGTGTGGCAAGCAGGTACATGGAAAAGCCAGAAGAGATTCATTATTTACTAATGAAATAGATTTTGAGATATATAAAAGGAATAATGAATTATGGGCTAAAGAACTCAAGAGGTGGTGATGGGATAGCAGCTATGGAACAGATATAAATGACAGGAAGGGAACCACCGATGTGGTCTTCTATTTCTCTAGAAATTTGATTACGTGGGCATCACTGAAGCAACAAACTGTTGCGTTGTCTTCGTGTGAGGCGAAATTCATGGCCGCCACCTCCGCGACTTGCCAAGGATTGTGGTTGAGAAGTCTCATAAGCGAATTGACCGGAAGTGAAGCACAGAAGGTGACATTGTTAGTCGATAACGAGGCTGTCATATCATTGATGAAAAAACCGGTGTTTCATGGTCGTAGTAAACACATCGACACAAAGTATCACTTCATAAGGCAATGAGTCGAGCTGGAGCAGATTCAAGTGGAGCATGTTGGAGGTAACTTGCAGAAAGCTGACATACTTACCATGGCTCTGCCACGGATAAAATTCGCTGGAATGAGAACATTATTGGGCATGCATGGAGATGGAAGCTCACACTGAGGGGGAGTAGTGTGAGTCAATGTGACCAAGTAAAGTGGAGAAAGTGGAGAAAGTGGGACTAGTGGATGACAGTTCATTGTTTTTATTGTTTTTAATATTTATAATTCTGCATGTTAGTTTCTTTTGGTAAGAGTGTTAGTTTCCTTTTCAAGTTTCCTTTCTTTCCTTGTAATCGTGCGTTTACTTTCAAGAGAATACAACAGAAAATCGTCCCATTCAGCCTCTCTTTTGTGATTAACACCTCTAATTACCAACAATTTTAAGTTACTTTTTAAATCTTTTGGCATCCTATGTTGATCAATTGTTTCACAAGAGCCAAAACACACTCGCTCAATCATCAAAGCTGGGATGCAGTTCATGCAAATGAAATTCGATGAAAGACATTCGGAAAATTTTATAACATTTTAAGCAAAAATGAAAGATGAAAAACCAGGTTATTATGGATTGATTTCATATATTGACGAGCTACAATTAGGCATGTGGCTGCTGCTGGAATTCTTCTATCTCAGGTGTGCTCCTTTTTAGTTTCTTGTTTTGCTGGCAATTCGGTTTTTTTGAGTTTCATTTCAAAATTAAACATTGCAACAAAGGTTTTTAAGTACATTGATTGGCTTTGAATTGGTTTTTTGAATACACAACATCCACAGAACATACAACTAATTAAATGTTTGTAGATAGAATGGAAGAGGGGAAGAGTAAAACCTCTACAAGAATATATTCACATCATGATCTCTATTCATCTAATAATAACAAAAAAGACTAAATTTTCTTTATAAAACACTTTTGTTGATCCCATTCCATTCAATTTCTATTTTTATAAACTTTGCTTTTTAGTATTATCTATACCATTCAGGCCCACAATTCATCTTTATTAATACATTTATAAGTAGGTAAGAAGTGCAGTTTGATTTAGTGCCCATCACGTAATGGTTCTGGCTGTTTGTTTCGCGAGCAAATGTCTTAATGGTTCAGACATTTACCTCTAAATGGTTAAGCATTATACAAATGTTGAATGGTTAAAAGGTCTAATGCTGAATGATTAAGACCTTTTATCTGAATTGGTCGGAAATTTGTCTTTGAATAGTTAAGCGATATACTAGCTCTTAATGGTTCTGACCTATTAATGGTTCTGACCTCTTAATGGTTAAGTACTTAATGGTTCAGATCTCTTATTGGTCCAGCACTTAATCATTCAGATGTTGTCAAACAACCCCTTAGTGAGCTTAAATTATATGGTATTGGATTTATGTGGGGTAGGATATGCAGTTTTTTAGCTTGTAATGTTCCTTGCATTTTGTAATGTTCTAGCTTGCGTAGGATTTGCATTAACGTAATATTTACATTTGCTAATTTAGTCATAGCATGCCTTCATAGAAGTCATTTTTGTTCTGTTTACTTGTGTTGTTTGTTGCTTGTTGGGTTTAATAGCATCACCAAGCAACAAAACATTTAATATGACTACCTACTCAATCCTAAGAAGGTACTAACTTTCTTTATATTATTAGGTGATAAAATCACAAATTGCATTTTCACATAAGAAAAATATGTAGAATTTAGTTTTCTGAATTACATATTATACAAGGAGTATACCCCGCGCTTCGCCACGGGTACCATTAGTGTATGTTCCCACACGTTGCGTTATGATTCTTATATATGTAAGCTTACGTATTTTGGGTGAGTTTCAAACATAGATACAACGGGATGTTAAGATTTGTAACTCGTTTCGACGGCTTGTACATTAAAAATCCAAATTAAAGAAGATTAAAATTCCTATAAAAAAATTTGAACGTAACAAATAAAAAAACAAAGCCAAGAAAATAAAAAATAAAAAATAAAAAAGACGGATATGTGTATTATTTTGGTTTTTGAACATGAGTTTCAGGTCATATTTGTTTTTGTTGAAGTTGAGTTGAATTTATTTAATGTTCTTAAACTTTTTGTGTTTTGCATCGTTGGTAAATTCTAATCAATTATATTTGGTTAAATTATCAATGGGATTAAGTCATCTGTTTGATTGCTATTTCAGTGAATTAAGGTGTTTTTGGTTGACTTCAAATGAGATTCAAAGGACTTGAAAGGTTAAACGTAAGAGGAACTTAGTGGTCATTTGGTTTGCAAAATATTTATGAAAAGAAATAGAAATGGAACTGGAATGATATGTTTTGCTAATAAATAATGTGTTTGATTGATAAATTTGTAGATGGAATTAGATCCCCGCCAAGGTGGCGTTGCACCCTTAGAACCCCCATAACTTAGGAGGTATTCCATATCGGAGATCATAAAACTTAAATAAGTACGCACTACGCATCTCCTTGACTTGTTTGATAGATATTATGATTATTTTGGTAATTAGTCAATTGAATTACACTAAAATAACTAACAAATATATCATTCCTCGAGTTTTGATTAGTTTTTATGATCAGATGTGGTGAAGTATTCTTGGGTGGGTATTATTGTCATTCGGTGTATAAGCAAGCAGGTTAAATACCTGGTCAAGACGAGGCTAACAACCAAAACATAACATGAGAATATATGGTGATGAGGAGCCAAGTAATGAAAGTCATAACCTTCAACGGCCGCACAACGGTAAGCACATTATTCTCAACTTCAAACTGATCTATCATTGGTTTCTTCCTTTAGACCCCTTGAAGGTCGCTTGTGCAACGTAATTTGTGTTCTACATTAACCCATTGGTTAGCATGGTATTAATGTGTCCTCGTGAGTTTTTTCTTATATGTTTTCATGGTTACCCAAAAATATAATAACATATATATTTGATTGCAACTCTAAAAGTTAATGAAAATTAGAACTTTTTGCTAACTCCTTGTTCTTTATCTAAGCATAAAACAAAACAAAATCATGCAAAACATATAAGCGTTCATAGAAAGAGATCGCATCATATCCTCCATCCTCCAAATCAAAGCTACATGTGAACAATCACTTTTCTTGCTAGAACTTCCTATACATCACTAACATTTTGAAGCTTTACATTGAACTTTAAAGAAAATATAGTTGTGGAATCTAGCTTTGATTAAAAGAAGATTAATATACCTCTTTCTATGGAACTAAGGGGAATTTTATTTTTATCTACTAGCATACAGTATCTCAACAGTGTTACAGTTGTATCAAACCTTATAAAACTATGATTGAATGAACAAGAAGTATACCCGATCACCAACAAGCTAACCAATACGGTATTTTGAAGCTCTTTCTTGATTCCAAGAGCATAGACATCAAGATATGCTAGCCCAAAGCACCATGACACTTGAACCCCATCGATGCACTTAAATAGCTGCAACAGAGTAACACATATATTAGTTGGATCAAGGTATGATCAGATTATTTAATACGATAATAATGACCAAAAGGAAAAAGAATTATCCTTATCTATAGCTAGACTCCTATTGAAAGTAGTATCCATATTACGAAATCTTGTTAAACTACCAACTCTTAATTCATTATACCATTTATACACATCCAAAACTTCACCTAATTCATTATTGTGCCCCTAAATATGAAAAATATTTCGCACACATGACTTAGCATAACAATCGTCTAAATGTGACACAATTATGCATATAGACATCATTCAATTTATTGTAACTACGAAAACCCAAAAAAAAAATTAAAAAAAAAATTGCTAAACATCTTGAATCCTACATTAGTTGAATAAACAAACAACCCCTCAAAAATCAATCCCATTTTCTATTAACACAAACACAATGCTTTTAATTTACACATTAAAAGCATACCAAAATGCAGTGTGACTCAAAATCTAGAAGTCTAAACCATCGACCCAATTAGAGCTGCAACACTTATTTATTTCCCAATTGTATCATCAATCCGTAAACACTTCTGGGGTTTACGAACATATCCTTCATATCTTGTTAGATCTCCCCCTTTCACCGGATCAAAATTAAGGGTCCTAAGCTTCAGCCCTAAATTTCAAAATCCTTCATCGTATGCAGAGATCTAAGCATGAAGAAAAATATAGTGAAATTAAATTGATTGTTGGGTGTCTAAATGATATCAATTTTCGATTGTGGGTGGTAATATGAGGCTCATTGGCTGTTGATGGTGAATGTGTAGGTTATGGGCGACAACAATTGGAAACCCGATTATCCATATCCGAATAACCCGCTCCACCCGATCTCACCCGTACCCGAAGAAACCCGACCGGGACAACTCGTTACCCGAACAACCCGAAAACCGATTAAACCAATTCTTATTCAAGTCGGGTTTCGTATAAACTTTCAAACCTTAAAAACCCGAATAACCCGAACCGATTAACCCGAAATTCGAATAGCCCGATCAACCCATATTATAATTAAGTAAAATATATACATACACTTGTATAGATTGCCCAAATTGATCAAATTGTTTGTATATATTTAAGCACATTTTATAAAGTATAGAAGTAAACTAATTTAAGTCCACTGGTTTTATAAGATTTCAAATGAAAACTCACTAAAATCTACTAAATTAAGTCCACTGTTTAATATCCGAAACTCGTTACCCAAACAACCCCAAACCGATTAAACCGATTGTTATTCGGGTCAGGTTTCAGGTAGACTCTCAATGTCAAAGAAACCCGAATAACCCAAAACCCGATTAACTAACCCGATTAACACCCCTAGTTTGGTGTGGATTTTGACACTGTGATTTGGGAGATCAATATATCGGATGATGGAGTGTTCCGGTAATTTATTTAACGAAATTCTTTCTACTATTTTTTTATATTTTATTGATAGTTACTCACAGTACTCAAACCAAAAGTTACTTTCACAAACCATCAATGAAATAAAGATTTAATTATGGATACTAAAGATGCAATCCTAACGCAAAACTCTAGACTAGCTTTATAAATTTAAAAATTTAGGGATCAAACATACAATTTGATCAAATTACAGATACTATTTGTGAAATTTTATGTTTAAGTAGTTTCATTCATAATCAGCTAACTTAGCTTCAGCCGCAAACCGCGGACATTCATACTAAGGACACTACATAAATTTTCCATTTATGGTTTAAGTTTTTTCATGTCTGATTTTCTTATTGATTCAATTTGTGATACAAAATGAAAATCAAGTAATCATATAATCACCAACACCAACAACTAAACCAAATTTTCATAGCAATAACTATTGAGATATATGTGTGTTAGCAATTCAATATCAAAAAATTGTTGTATCATTATTCTCTAATCGTTGATTAACTTTTCTTTTTGGTTTGTATTTCTGTCACATTGAAAGATGGTGGATCTGGGGTAGCTATTTTGAGGGCTTAAGACTTGTAGCTAGTTGGTGTAGTCACGAACCTTATTTGGTACTTCTTTGTTTGGGCTTCACAACGGTCATATATGCTATAACAAAAAAGAAATAGAGCTTGAATTAGCATTATGAAAGAACCGCCTTCATCTTTGAATCCATTGTTTCATCTTCATCATCTTATTTTGCAGTCTACTCAAGAATGTGCTACAGATATGACTACATCTTTGTGTTGGTTATGTTCTCGTCTTTCATTCACCATCTACATGTGAATATTCTACGGATAGTCTTGATTCATGTTACTGCAAGTCCAACCACTCAACATATCATGTTGCTAGTCTTTTGATATATTTATTATGTTATGGTTTCTTCATCTTTACACTTGTTCTTGTTCATATATGATGGTTATAGGGTTAAATTAGAGTTTAGTGTTCATTTATAGTTGTATATTGTTCTTATCTTATTTTGTTTTTTAGTCTAAACATATTTTGTTTGAGTTAATAAAAGATCTGATTTGTTGACACTAACCATGTTTATCAGGTGATTAAACTATTAGAAACAACATAAACATGATCTACAATAGTACAATCAAGGTACTCAGGCGTTCCCGCACCAATATCCTGCAGCATCTAACCACAACCCACCCTTCAACCCGTAGCATCGAACCAAAGGAGGTGCGGCGGTATCACCGCTGTAGCACCACCACCATCTTTCACACATGTCCACCTACTCTTACAAAATGTATGTTTAAAATAGCAAGTTATGTACTCCATAAACCAACAATGTGACTACTAGCTAGTCTTTACTATTTCATTTCTTCTACAATAAAAACAAACATTTCTTTGATTATGGATCTACTACCAGAAATTCAATGCGTAATCTCAACAAACATTCTATTGTACAATACTTCTTCTCAAAATTATTCAATTGTTTATATTTAATGTATTTAACATGAGGAACTAAAATTATGACATGCAAGATGGCAATTACATTAGCACGCCCTCATAACCAATGTGTTGTCAAACATAAATGCAAATTATTTCCACAACACAATATCACGACTCCTAACAATAAGTGATAAAATGTGATTCAGAAGTTTTCTAGTGCATTCTCAAAGCAACAAGAACATGAAAATATTCTAAAAAATGCTTCAAGAATATCTTAGAATTTTCTTAAGAAGTATCTAATGTACTCTCGTGGATTAGTCTAGATAGTTTCATGTAAATATCAAATAAATTTTATGAAGAATAATCTAGATTTGTATATATGATTTTTCTAAATGAGAAGGATCTAAGCTAGTATAAATAGAGAGATGCTATTTTGAAGGCACCTATTACATCGTCAAGTTTACTTTCTATAACGTACTTTCGAAGTATTCTTAAAAAGTATTAAAGCCTTCTTTCGTTAGTGTAGATTCATGAATATCATGGTTAAAAATATTGTTAAGGGTGTAATAATCAAACATAAGCTACTCGAGATCAGTTCGTTAAACTCAAAGCAGGCTGGGCTTTAATGAGTTTGAGCCCAAGCTCAAGCTTTCATAGGGGCTCAATAAATAAATGAGCTCGAGTCCAAGGTAAACCTATGGAGCTTGAGCACGCTCACAAACTTAAACAAATCTTTTGTTTATATAATTATTTTATTATATATATATATATATA
>BJCO01461423.1:0-18508 GCA_018326465.1 Flaveria floridana | reverse complement strand
AGATCAAGAGTATTTTTCAGCATAGTTACATTTTGTTTCCAGTTTTCTGGAAGACTATGCAGCATCTTCTTGTTTAACTCTTTTGCTTTGTAAGTAACTCCCATGATCTCTAAATCATTCACCAGCTGCACAAATCTGTGCAACTGTTTAGAGATGGACTCCCCTTTGGAGTGATGAAATGTTTAATACTGATTCACAAGTTTGTCTTTGTTAATTTCAGTAACTTCACTGCTTCCGTCACAGATGATTTGCAGTGCATCCCATACAGCTTTTGCAATACCATACTTTTCCAGTCTTTTCAGCACATCCATCTTGAGTGCTTGAGTGAGTATGGAGTAGGCTTTGAGATCAGTCTTGATCTTCTTGTAATCATCATCATCAAGAGTAAGTTCCTCAATGGGAATTCTTGATGTCTTATAAAGAGCAGCTTGATCAGCAGACAGTGTAACAGGAATGTTTGGGCCTTTGCATATTGAGATCCAATAGTCAGGATCAACACTTGTAATGTAGTTCATGAATCTGATTTTCCATTGTTTAAATTCAGATTTATGCTTAAGCATGGGGAGTTTTGGGGTATGCCCAAGTTCTGAAAAACTATGTGAATCCACTTTAACAGTTAGTTTTAACTTGGTTAGATATGGATTAAATGAGTTTTATGTTCAATTAGTCCAACTGGTCTAACTAGTCCAAACAGTGTCCTGTAAGTTCAGATCTGTTGAGAATAAGCAGATGTTAGCAAGAACTTCCTTTGTCAACTTTTGTTTTTCTGATTTTATGGATAAGCAACCTGTAAATTGTTTTGTTTTTGAAAAAAATCTTCGGATGAACAGTTACAGCTGAAAATTTCAGCAAGTATTTATACAGTATACTGATTAGAGGTGTTCGAAAACTCTTATCAGCAGCTCAATCACCAGATCAATCGAGTTCAGCCCAGATCTGAGTAGATCTAAAGAAGAACCGAGAGCCAAGGCTCTGATACCAATTGACTGGGTTTTGAGAATGATATTCTCTGTTGATATGAATCAACAAGGACCGAATATGATGATTGAGTCAATGATTGTAGTGCGGAATCAAACAATCAATGAACATTGAATACACGAAATACTCATAAATGCACTTTTGTATTGATTAGATGAGCCGTTACAATAAATGCTAGGGTTTGAGTAATCTACAGTAACAAGACACCTAACATAGGATGGAACAAAGTATCTTCTGATTGTCTATTCTGAATTACAAAAGTTACCCCCCGTACGAGGTTTCTATTCTATTTATAGGCTGACTTAAGGCTTGTACAAAAAGACTAAACTACCCTTACAACTATTACAGAATAGTCTAAGTACAAAGTCTTCATGCGCATTTGTAGTTGGTCGTCCGCATTGACTAATGCAGATGAGTTGACTTCATCAGCATTTGTGCTTTCTTCAATCGCATTAGTGTTTGGTCATCAGCATTGACAAATGCGGATGAACAAACACTTAGCGCATTTGTTGCTGAGCATCCGCATTAGTTAATGCGGATAAACAAAAGTCATGTTAGCATTTGTTCGGCTGTCCACATTTATTAATACGGATGAAGAAATACTTGTCAGCATTTGTTCTTGGTCATCCGTATAAACAAATGCGGATAGCCGACACTTGTCTTCTTATTGTTGATGCAGATTCTTCTTCATCCTCATTGGTTCTTGGACTTGGGGAGATTTCCAGCAGAACAACTATTCACCACTTGAATTGGCATGTATGATCCTTTCAGGGTCCAACAGTAACTAGCGTGAAATGCTGGGTAGTACTACTGGGCCTGACAAGCCCTACCCATGTGACTCGAGGTCAAACAGGTGCATTGCTGTCCTAAACACAAACATTCATCACTACTTGGTAGGTTGTGATGGGAGGCAAACAAACAAACACATGTCAGTTTCGATCTCAAAATCACTATTGTTATTACTTGTGAATTTAGATTAGCTATCTAGTTCAATGCACCTTTTATGTTTTATAACTGTTACTATTTATGTTAAACACAAACTTTTAAACTCACCAACCATTGTGTTGACTCTTTTAGTATGCTATTCTTAGGTCGTTAACTCTGGCAGCAACTAAGAGCACATCACATTCCAGCATGCTTTGTAATACTTCTTATTCTGTCAAGAGATTTGTTTTGTTATTTATAAGTTTTTAAATAATGTTTTGGCACGTGTTTTTGTGAATTTATATTTTCAGTACTTTGGGTTGAACTTATTTATAAAACGCTTCCCCAAATGTTTTAAATTTACAAACTTTGAATTATTTTATACGTTGCATATAGCGTCGTTCTGAGTAACTAATGACTGGGATCCTGGTTTGTTCACACACCTTGCAGTAAAACCCCGCATGTGGCTTTTGAGGGTGTGACAGATTGGTATCAAAGCCATTGGTTATAGGGAACTAGGTTGCATACACACTAGTCTATAACCGCACAGAGTTAGTTTGTTACTTGTTCTTTATTCCCCTACTATATATTTATTGGCATACACATCACGTCCTCTGCAGTATGGCATCATCTTCACGAGCTGCGGGTAAGAGACCAGCATGTTTTGAATCCCTTACATGTTTCGGATTCCCCTCATTCTCCTCCTGTACCCGACCAAACACATGAGTGGCCTCGACTTGACTACCCTCCTGGAGAGATGAATTCGGATCAACCGTTCGCGCTGATGGAATGTGATGCCCCACGGGATTGGAGCTTTTATCCTAAATATGTGGACCACATGATGTATAGGGAGCGCATGCCTACTAAGAGGCCAAGGACTACGAACAGTTCTGGGCAGTCTACACTTTTCCGCCCTCCTATAGAACAATCTACTGAGCAGATGATTGCAGCTTTGGTTGCTGCCATGGACACAGAGAAACTACGCACTCAGTGGCTTAATAGGTAGGTCGTCGAACTACGACATCAGATGCGAGAGACAAAGAAAGAAGTGACTGAGGTGAAAGACCTACAATACGAGTGCTATCAACGTCAACGCACTTTGGCTGACAGGATGGCTCAGATGACTCACCGATCAGAGGCTCGAGACGACACCATACATGATCATGGGGTGGGACTTGTTGCGTTGGAGGCACAGTTCATGGCGATGCACATAGCTGTGGAACCTGAGGTGGAGCCAGAACAAGAAGAAGACCCTGAAGAAGAACAGGAGGAAGCCACAAAAGAAGAGGAAGAAGAAGACCCTGAGGAAGAACCAGAGGAAGCCCCGACAGAGGAAGAAGAGCCCGATAAGATGGAGGAAGACAGTGATGGATACGATGTGCTAGACTGATCTTCACTTTCATTTGACTTAGACTATGTAGTGTGTTTCTTTTGAAAACCTATGTGGGAAGGGTTGTTTCCTACCCGACTGAAAAACTAAAAATTTTGACATTGATCAAATATTTTGTGAAATGGTTGTAATTTATTTATCTTTGGTTATCATTTTGGTTATAAATGTTGTGGTTGATGAACTTATTTATTTTCTTACTATATATTATGCTTTAATGAGATGAATATGTTACATGTTACTTATTTTTGTTGTTTGTGAATGTAAAGTGAAAATAGAAGCCGGTGGTAGAGGACAAGGTCATGGACCTGGCACTAGACGTGGCGCTGGAAGTGGGCGCGGTGCGTGAGCAGTTAACATGACCCTCGTAGAACAGGCAGCTCTGATCAATGAGCATGTGCAGGTAGTAGTGGCTACAGTGCACGCTGCACAAATGACCGCTGCACAGCCAGCAAGTAAATGATACAAGTGACTCGAAAAACACTCTAGTTGCTTGTTTAAACCGTTAACCTAAAAAATTTATATTTGTTGAAACAGGACGCCCACCCTATACTTACAAGGCTTTTCTAAAATGTAAGCCCCACACCTACAGTGGAGCTGAAGGTGTTGTTGAACTAGTTAGGTGGTTTTAGAAGACTGAATCAGTCTTCACCAAATGCAACTGCCCGCCGGTTGACCAAGTAAAGTACGCGACCGGGACTCTAGAGGGTGCAGCACTTTCTTGGTGGAATGAACATGTTCAAATGTTGGGTCAGGCGATGGCCAATGACTTACCATGGGATGAGTTTAAGGCAATGACGACTGAGGAGTATTGCCCTCGTGATGAGGTGCAAAAATGGGAAATGGATCTGTGGGAGCTAAGGATGCAAGGTTCTGAGATTGAGGCCTACACTACCAGGTCTCACGAGTTGGCAACATTATGCCCTGGGATGGTGAACCTAATGAATAAAAGAATAGAATTGTATCTGTGTGGTTTGGTTCCTGAAATCCAAAGCATGGTTACTGCCTCTAACCCCACTACCATTCAGCAAGCAATCGGTTGGCTCACAAGTTGACCAACCAGGCAGTGGAACAAGGTAAACTACCAAAACGGGGTACGGTGGGTAGTGTACTAGTGGTGGCTAGTGTACCAGATAATAAACGCAAGTGCGATGGTCCAAACAACAAAGGATCAACTTCAGGCAGCCAGCAGCAACAACAACATTGGCAACAACAGAGGAAGTTTGACAACATTCGAGGTTTCAATTAGACGGCCACTACCAACCAAGGACAAGGAGGATACATGGGAAGGTATCCTAAGTGTAATCCCTGCAACTACCATCACACCAGCATGTGTGATAATCTTAAATGTCAACGGTGTGGAAAGTTAGGACATGCGGTGAAGGATTGCCGTGGTGAGATGACGAAGAAGCCCCAGCAACCTCAGGAGACCCCTAAGGGTTGTTTCGAGTGTGTGAAAGGAGGGAACTACAGGAGTAATTGCCCTCATCTAAGGAAAAATGGCAATGATACGAGAAACAACAGGAACAACAACAACAACAATGCGGGGAATGGTGGAAACAATGGTGGCAATAATGGTGGAGCTAAGGGAAGAGCCTTCGTTATGGGTTCAGGTGAGGATTTAAATGACCCTACTACTGTTACTGGCAAATTTCTTGTAAATGGTCATTTTGCTACTGTATTATTTCACACTGGAGCCAATAGGAGTTTTATTTCCACTAAATTCATTTGTCTTATGAATGATATGCCTTTTACCTTGGTTATCACCCATACCGTAGAGTTAGCTGATGGTAAACAAATTCACATCACGCACGATCATAAGGGTTGTAAGATGGAAGTGGTCAGGCATGTTTTTTACATAGATCTTATGCCTATTACACTCGAGATCTTTGATGTAGTTGTGGGAACAGATTGGCTATCCGGGAAACAGGCAGAGGTAGTGTGCCATGAGAAGGTTGTACATATTCCTCTTGAGGATGGTGAAATTCTTTCGGTCAAGGGCGAAAGGAGTGGTGTTGTGATAGGCATCATATCAGTCATGAAACCGCAGAATATGCTACGTAAAGGTCGACTAGCTATACTGGCCGTGGTGACTGACAAACAACAAGCGGAAAGGAAGATGGAAGATATTCTAGTGGTTCGTGACTTTCCTGAGGTGTTTCCAGAGGACTTGCCTGGATTACCACCTCATCGCCAAGTGGAATTTCAGATTGAGTTGACTCCTAGTACGACCCCAATCGCTAGAGCACCTTATCTATTAGCACCGAATAAATTACAGGAGTTATCGGTAGAACTTCAGGAACAGCTAGATAAAGTCTTTATCAACCTAGCTCATCACCTTGGGGAGCCCCTATCCTTTTTGTTAAGAAGAAGGATGGCACCTTTCGGATGTGCATTGACTACAGGGAGTTAAACAAGGTCACATTCAAGAACCGGTACCCCTTACCTCGTATTGATGATCTGTTCGATTAACTTCAGGGATCCAGTTACTATTCTAAGATTGATTTAAGTTCTGGATATCACCAGTTGCTAGTCCGAGAAGAAGACATCTCGAGGAAGATATTCAGGACTTGCTATGGCCAGTATGAATTCTTAGTCATGCCGTTTGGATTAAGTAACGCACCAGCGGTGTTCATGGACCTCATGAACCGCATGTGCAAACCCTACCTTGATCAGTTTGTTATTGTGTTTATCGATGACATATTGATCTATTCCAATACCAAGGAGTAACACGAAGAGCATCTACGATTGATCTTAGAACTGCTAAAGATGGAACAACTATATGCTAAATTCTCTATGTGTGACTTCTGGATACGTGAGGTGTAGTTTCTGGGTCACATAATGAATGAGAAAGGAATCCATGTAGACCCTATAAAGGTGGAAGCAATTAATAATTAGACGGTTCCTAAGATGCATAGTGAGATACGTCAATTCCTTGGATTGGCAGGATACTATTGACATTTCATTGAGGGTTTTTCCAAGATTGCTCAACCCCTCACTGCCTTGACACATAAAGGTATAACGTTTAAATGGGGAGAAAGTCAAGAATCAGCCTTCTAGTTATTGAAACAGAAACTCTGCAGCGCACTGATACTGGCACTACCGGAAGGGACGGATGATTTTGTGGTGTACTATGATGCATCCATTAAGGGACTGGGTTGTGTCTTAATGCAGTGAGATAAGGTGATAGCCTACACCTCAAGACAACTGAAGGTTCACTAAAAGAACTATACCACCCACGACTTGGAATTGGGTGCAGTAGTTTTTGCCTTGAATATCTGGAGACATTACTTGTACGGTACCAAATGCACCATATACATTGACCACAAGAGTCATCAGCATATGTTTGAGCATAAGGAACTAAATATAAGGCGAAAGCGCTAGGTGGAGTTACTGAATGACTATGATTGTGCTATCAAGTATCATCCGGAGAAGGCAAACGTGGTTACCGGTGCTCTAAGCCAGAAAGAAACAGCTAAGCCTAGGCGAGTGCGAGCTTTACAACTTACTATCAGCACTCAACTGCCTGAACAAATTAAGGAAGCACAGATAGAAGCGTTAAAAGTAGAAAATATTAGGTCTGAATCGTTCCGTAGGATGGATAAGCTGTTTGAGGTGAAAGAGGATGGAATTCGTTACTTCATGGATAGACTTTGGGTACATGTCTATGGAAATTTGAGAGATTTGGTTATGAGTGAGGCACACAAATGCAAATACTCAATACATCTCGGTTCAGGCAAGATGCATCATGACCTAAAGGCGTACTATTGGTGGCCTAACATGAAGGAAGATGTAGCTACCTATGTGAGCAAGTGTTAACCAGCTCCAATATGAAAGTCGAGTATCAAAAGCCATCTGGATTACTGTAACAACCCGAGATTCCTTTATGGAAGTAGGAGAAGATTTCTATAGATTTCATTACCAAATTACCCCGGCCTGCTAGTGGCTGTGACATGATATGGGTAATTATAGATAAGTTAACTATGTATGCTCATTCTTAGCAATCAAAGAAATGGATAAGATGGATAAGATGGATAAGTTGACTCAGATTTATCTGAAGGAAGTAGTCTATCGGTATGGTGTGCCAATTTTGATCATTCCTAATCATGACGCTCACTTTACTTCTCATTTCTGGCAGTCACTACAGAAATCTCTGGGTACACGCTTAGATATGAGTACTGCATATCATCCTCAGACTGACGGATAGAGTGAGCACACTATACAGACCTTGGAGGATATGTTACGAGCGTGTGTAATCGATTTTGGTAACAATTGAGAAATTCATTTACCTTTGGTGGAATTTTCCTATAACAACAGTTACCACACCAGTATTCAAGCGACACCGTTTGAGGCACTATATGGGTGGAAATTTAGGTCTCCAGTTTGTTGGACAGAAATTGGTGATAGTCAATTGACTAGCTCTAAATTAGTACATGAGACCACTGAGAAGATAGTACATATAAGAAATCGTATAGCAGTAGCCCAAGATAAACAAGTGTTACGCGGATAAACGAAGGAAACCCTTAGAGTTTCAAGTCGGCAATAAAGTCTTGTTAAAGGTCTCACCATGGAAATACGTAATTCGTTTTAGGAAACAAGGGAAACTTAACCCACGGTATGTTGGACCATTCGAGATCATCGAAAGAATTGGCCCGGTTGCATACCAATTAAGGCTACCTGATTCGTTGAGTGGAATTCATGATGTATTCCATTTCTCGAATTTGAAGAAATGTTTAGCTGACGAGACTTTGATTGTACTGCTTGAGAGAGTACAAGTCGACGAACAACTACGATTCATTGAGGAACCAGTTGAGGTAATGGACCGAGAGGTCAATACCTCGAAACAAAGCAAAATCCCTATCGTCAAGGTTCGCTGGAACTCTAAAAGTGGACCAGAGTTCACATGTGAACGAGAGGATCAGATGAAGCTCAAGTATCCTCGTCTGTTTGAAACAACGACCACTACCGGCGAAGGTAATAATTAAATCGGGATGAAATTTCATTCAACATGGGGACAATGTCACAACTCACCCAAAACTCATTCGATTTTGATTATTCTTATGCTAATGCAGTAGACTAGTGATGTAACTCAACCATGTAACACAATTTTCAGGACGAAAATTCTTTCAGCATGGGATAATGTGACTTCCAGTAATTTTCCGTTACCAAACTCCATTAGTTCCGTTAGGTCTTGCATACACGTGTCGTGAGCACACACTAGTTGTGGTTGAATGTTAGTGACCTAATAACAATTATATATGATAATTAGATAATGATTTAACTAATAATGTTGATTATTAGTTTCGGTTTACATGATTTATGAATTTATGGATTTTAAATATTATTTGTGAATTTTACGCGATAACGTGACTACGAGTAATATACGTTCCATGTGTTTTGTGATTAATTGAGAATGTATATGATTATGAATATTGATTAATAATGTTTGTATTTTATATTTAAAACTATTTAAAAGGTGTTAAAAAGATTAGTTTTTATAAAATATAAACAATGGGGGGTTAAGTGGCAATTACCATAAACTAAACTTAACAAATTGCAACCCTAAACCCCTCACCACCTCCATTTGGCCCCAAGCAGCCCCAGCCCCCATTTCATTAGAAAAATTGATCCAAGAATAAGCACCCAAGTCGATTTTTGATTGAATCCAAGTTGTACAAGTTGATTCCAAGTGCTAATCATCATCTAAACACACCTAAAGGTAGGTTTTATCAAGTTGTTCATAGTTTTTGACCTTGATGGAACCCTAATTCAAAATTAGTCTAGAAAAGATGAAACTAGTGATGATTTGATAAGGATATGATGTTAATTAGATTGTATGAATGTTAATCTAGGGAGTTTGTGCAAGAAATCCATGATTTTGATATGTAGTTAATACCTTACTAATAATAGTAACTTTTGTGCATGAAATTGGTGAATTGGTGATAGATTGATGATGTTTTGATGTTATTAATGTTGCATAAATGCGAGATTATGATTATTATGCAAGAAATCCATGAATTGATCATGTAGTTCATACCTTGCCATTAGTAAAAACTTTTGGATGTGAGATTTGCAAATTATGATGATTTGATGATGTTGGTCATGTCTAGATGTTATTATAGACTTGATTCGGTATGTTGTTGTTGAATTCATGAAAGAATTGAGTGTTAGATTGACCTTGGGATATTACTTTCCCAAAAGGGAAACTTTAATTTGGAATATCATTGGATATTATGAATTAGACATGCTTATGATGCTAGGATCATGCTATAAATTTTATTAATAATGTCTAATGTGTTGGATTATGTTAATTGGGTTAATTGGATGGTTGATGAACTTTTTGGAAAATCTTGGTTTCTTGAAAAATGTGCAACAATACAAGTATGATGTTTTATACCAATTGTGTGTATGATAAATGATGATTTTGATGAGGCTTATGATGTACAACATGGATTATTGTGTGTGATTAGGAAGTCATGTTAGGGTTGAAATTGATCATTGCTATGGATGTTGATTTATATGAAACTGGTAATTAGTGTGATTATGCCAAACTGAAGTAGTATAATGATCTTGTTAGAACTAGAGTGATGATGTGATATACGTGAACAACTTGTAGGATTATCATGTTTGTAGCATTGCCACACTTGATTAAATGGGAATTAAATTAATATGTTACCAACGGGTCAAACGGGTCAACTAGGTCAAATGAGTGTTGTTTTTCAAAACCTTGGGTCAACATGTTTATTGAGCACCTAGGGTTGTTAACTTTTTCGGAGTACACGTACTTATGTGCTTGTGTGTTCTAGGTAACCTCTAAAGGTTGTCTTTCTGCTCACTGTTAGCCTTTATTTTTGTTCGTTGCGCACTAGGTGAGTTCATGCCCCACTTTTTAAACACTCTCTCTTTTGGGGGAGATACCATACTTGTTTACAAATGCATTACTGTTGTAAGTTATGTATAGCGTAACATAGTGTAATTTACCTTGAAAGTCCTCACACTTTCGGATGTTAATATTGGTAACTAGCGAGAAATGCTGGGTAGTATGACTAGGCCTGACAAGCCCCACCCATGTGACTCGACGTCAAACAGGTGCATTATTGTCATGAACACAAACATTCATCACTACTTGGTAGGTTATGATAGGAGGAAAACAAACAAAACACATGTCAGCATCGATCACGAAATCACTATTGTTATTACTTGTGAATTTAGATTAGCTATCTAGTTCAAAGCACCTCTTATGTTTTATAACTATTACTATTTATGTTAAACGCAAACTCTTGAACTCACCAACCATTGTGTTAACTCTTTTAGTATGCTATTCTCAGGTCGTTAACTTTGGCTAACAGTAGGAGCACATCACATTCCAGCATGCTTTGCAATACTTCTTATTGTGTCAAGACATTTGTTTTATTATTTATAAGTTTTTAAATAATGGTTTGGTCCGTGTTTTTTCCAATTTGCATTTTTATACTTTGATTTGAACTTATTTATAAAACACTTCTGAAAATGTTTTAAAGTTACAAACTCTAAATTATTTTATACGTTGCATATAGCGTCGTTCTGAGTAACTAATAACTGGGATCCTAGTTTGTTCACACGCCTTGTGGTAAAACCCCGCACGTAGATTTTAAGGGTGTGAAATTAGGTGTTGAAGTGCCGCTGAGATATTTTTATGAACAATTTGAGATAAGAAACATGTATAGAGACATTCATTTATCAATTCAGATTGACTCCCAGTCCTTACAGCATCTGTAATAGATCCAATAATGTAATCGTATGTGTGATCCGTTAAGGTTTGAAGTTAATGGTCAGGGTTAATGCATTGGATTGAGTTGAAGATGCAGGTTGTGATGGTTGTGATGGGGAAATTGGTAATGATGGAGGAATTGGTTGTGGTGGAGGTATAGGTGGAGGATCAAATTGGGGTGAAGGTGGAGGGTCAATTTGTGGTTGTGGATGGGGTTCAGGTGGAGGAATGATTTGCACACTGGATTGAGGAACGATATCATCATCAAATACTGGAAGATTGAATGATTTGAAGACAGTGTTAGAGTCATAAAAGCATTCTGGGTCAGATCCTAAGTTTGGTGAATTTGACTCTTGCCAATCAACATAAAAGGATTCTTGCACAATACGCATTCTTTTGTTGTAGACTCTTTACGCCTTTTGTGAGGTAGAGTAACCAATGAAGAAACATTCATAAGAAACTTCACCAAACTTTAACTTCTGAGCTTGAGTATTCAACAAAGTGCACAGACAACCAACCGGATAAAAGAAGTCAATCAAAGGTTTCCTTTTACGAAAAATCTCATAAGGAGTCTTCTTCTTGTTTTTCACAATTAGAACCCTGTTCGGTACATAAGATGCACAATTGACTGCTTCCACCAGAAGATAATTGCAAGCTTTGACTCAGTCAACATAGTCCTTGCTGCTTCAATAAGGGTCCGATTCATTCTTTCAAAAACACCATTTTGTTGAGTTGTCCAAGCAGCACTGAACTATATGAGAATCCCTTTGCTCACACAGAAAGAATCAAAGATATGGTTTCTGAATTCAGTTCCATTATCACTTCGAATGGCCATCACCTTCCTTTTGTTGATAGTTTCAATTGAGAGGATGAGCTTCTGCAACTCTTTTACAGTGTCTCCCTTATGTGCTAGAAATCTTACCCAAGAGTATCTTGAGTAATCATCTATAACAACCAAACAATAAGATTTCTTAGCAATTGATTTAACACTAATAGGACCGAATAAGTCGGTATGTAACAATTCAAGGGTTTTTGAAATTGTATTTTCAAGCTTAAGTTGTGTGGATTTTTGTGATGTTTTCCCTGAGCACAGGCCATGCATTTTTCTACCACTAAAAAATCTTTAAGTGGTAGCCCCCTCACAAGATTATTCTTAAACAACTTATTAATATTTTTAAAATTAACATGTCCTAATCGTCTATGCCACAAGAAGAATTCAGAAGGTGAAGATTTTTATAGGAGACATGTCATAGTTGAGGTGGATTCTTTTGATCCCATATCCAGCAGATAGGTATCAGTCTTCCTTGGAGCACGCATGATCACTAAATCATCTGGGATAACAAACTCTAGTTTAAAAAACAAGCATTCATTGGACATAAACAGCACTAGAGTATCTTTATCACAGATTTGTGATACACTCAACAAATTGAATTTCAGCTCTTGGACATAGTTCACTTTCTCCAGAGTTAAAGAGTCATTTGATACTTCCCCTTGACTGGTCGTCTTTCCCCCTTTCCTGTTTCCAACAAAAGCAACATATCCTCTATTTATTAGACGATAATTGGTAAGTAGGTCCTTCAACCCAGTCATATGCCTGGAATATCCGCTATCAACGTGCCAAAAGCTATTGACAACTTTTTTGGAATGATCCTAGCATTTGAACAAAAAAAATTATTAATATTTTGAAATTGGGACCTAAGTTTTGACTAACTTAGGCCTCGGAACTGAAGATTTTTTACAAAAAAAATTATTTATAAAATGATTTAATCTACTTCCTAAAGAACTATTATTTACATTTCTACTAATGCTCTCACGGGCAATGTTTAATTACATAATCATCTTTCCCACATCTAAAACAATGTGATTTTAAACCTTTCATCTTACATTTTAAAATAGGAACATGATTTATTGATATCTCGTACTCACATTCAGGCATATGTGAATCAGAATCGCTATAAGAGTCATATAATTCTTTTGATTTTTCTTTTGTGACCTTAATTTAGCAGGTTCTGATTCATTTACTTTAATGTTACTAACATTTGTGGAAGTTGTCTCCTTTTTTTAGGTTTAGAAATCTGAATCAGTATATAAGATGGAATTGGGTGAGAAAAGATTTTTTCAAAGCAATTTGATTTTGTTTCTCTGTCTGAAACTTTACTCGAACGCCCATCATTGTCATTAACATAAGCATTTGAAACATCACAATTTGATTCATAAACATCTAAAGATGAGCAAGCTAGACTAGAGCTACAACTTTATATTTTGTTGGTCCATTTGATCGATAATCCGTGCAAATTATTTATAAAACGTAGAAATCCCACCGAATAAACATAAATCTATCAATGTCACAAGAACAAGTTTCAAATAATTTCAAGATGAAATAAGGCTCAAATATGATCACAAGAAGCTTCCAGCCCGATACATAATGAAATAGGATCACAATAATACGATTTTCACTATTAGGGTTTGTAAAAACTCTACTTACAATGAATAAAACATTACAATATATGAGCAGACCTAGTTTCACTGATAAGTTTCGCTAGACAGTGAAACTGTCTAGACCAACACCTAGTTTCACCCGGTGACGAAACACAGTTTCACCAGGTAACCTAGATCAACTGACTACAAGCGAAACTCAGTTTCGCTCGTAGTTTCACTGGGTACTAAAACTATAAAATACAAAATGCAAAGAAGTAAACTAACATTTATCATACTACATTAATAAATAACGTAAACATAACAACCATGGTGAGTCCAACCTCATCTAGATCATCAGGAACGAAGTTTGTCATGTATTCAGATCATAAAAGCCTGAAGCATACATTCGAGCAAAAGGATCTCAATATATGACAAAGGCGATGGCTGGTAGTATTGGTTGATTATCACATTGAGCTTTAGTATTATCTGGGAAAGGCAAACATGGTCGTTGATGCCTTAAGCTGAAACTACATATTAAGCAAATTCATGTATGTGATATGTGTATAGATGTTTGACTGAGCTTGATGGATAAATTAAGAATAGTCCAAAAGAAGCTCTACTGGAAGAAAATACGGGGAATGAGGAAGTGATTGGAACGGTGACACAGTTGACTACATGAAGTGATGGATTGCTTGGTATAGGTAGTAAGGTTTAGGAACCTAGCATTAAAAACATATGAAGGTTAGTACTAGAAGAGGCACACAAATCTAAGTATTAAATGCATCCTAGAGTGGATAAGATGCATTATACGATGAATGATTGTTATTGGTGGCCTAGAATGAAAAAGAATATCCTGGCTATATGGAGAAGTTTATAACTAGCTTGCAAGTGAATGGAGAACACTAGAAACCTTCTAGGATGTTACAGCCTTTAGATATTCTCACGTGGAAGTGGATAAAGATCATGATGGATTTCGTGATCAAGTTGCCAAGGACATGAAACGAAAAGGATGCAATATAGGTTATCATGGATTGGTAGATGAAGTACGCACACTTCATACCTATTAAGAAAATTTATGAGAGCCCAACATTTCCATATGCAATAAGGACTAAGTTGGAGATTAGCACTATTTATCATCACCAAATGGATGGCAAGCCATACAAACCCTAAAAGGCATGCTACATATATGTGTAATTGAATTTGATATTAGCTAGGATGATCATCTCCCATTAATAGAATTTTCATATAATAATAGCTATCATGCGAGCCTAAAATTCGCGCCTTGTGAGGATTTATATGGGTGGAAATTTTGAACGCCACTTTTTTGGTTCAAATTGGGCAAAGGAAAACTGTCGGCTCCTAATTTGATTTTGGATACCATCTATAAGGTGAAGAATATAAGGGAAAGAATGAAAGCTGCTCCGGATCGTTAGAAAAGTTATGCCAATAGGCGGTAGAAACTATTGGAATTTACATTGGGGACAAGGTAATATTAAAGGTGTCGCCATGGTAAGACACCATTCATTTTAAAAAACATAGAAAGATGATTTCACAATATATTGGACCATTTGAAGTAAGAAAACAAATAGGCGTTGTGGCCTATAAGCTAGAAATCCTGAGGAATTGAGCGGAGCACACTAAGTAATCCATGTGTTAAATTAAAGAAATGCATGTCAGATAAGACATTCCAAGACCTTATAAATGAAATCTAAGTGGATGAATTATTGAATTTTATGGTGGAACCAATTGAGGTTGTTAAGAGACAAGAGCAAACGTTGAGAAGGAAATGAATTTCGATAACAAAAGTGAAATTAAATGCCAAGCATGGTTTGAAATTCACATAGGAACCAATTTTATGGTGGAACTAATTTTATGGTGGAACTAATTTTATGGTGGAACTAATTGAGGTTGTTTAGGAAGCCTCAAACGTTTTAAATATGTAGTTATGGTAATATATGAACATATATCTGACATGTAAAACTACAATGTAGTGTTAGATCGCTCGGTGGTAAATGGTGGACGCTGGGAATAACCAAAAAGCAAGATCTATTATGGTAACTTTCTAAACCTCCATGTTGCGCATCGTTATTACATATACGGGTGAACCAAGGTTTTTGAAATAACCAAAACAATGTTTAAGTGGTTAGGATGCATATTGATAATATGATAAGGAAAATAACTAGTTTTGGATAAAAGCAATTATCAAGGGATGATATCTGGTATAACTAAGAAATGGATAACGTAATGTTATTTCATAACTGTGAGATTGTCATGGGGATTCTCATGATAGGAATTTCATGGGGTGAATAGTTCCATATTGTCACTGATTCAGGAGTATGTGTGAAGGCTAACTTTTCAACGCATGTTCAATAAGAGTTGTTATAGAAATCGACCTAGTAGCAGAACTCTAGCATGAGATCACAAACTTCACTAGGGTAGGCCAGGTTATTATATCATGTCAGATGGCCTGAGGAATTTCAGTCAATGAAGAAAATATCTTAGCATGAGGGTTAATGTGTAACAGGGGTATAAAATGCTTGTTAAACTCACTGACCAGTGTATGGACCCGATCGGATACCTCATCATTATGAGTATAAATGTCCCCTTTTTTTCTTAACTATTTTTGGTCCTATATCTGAGTTGGTTAAATGTTTAGATAAACTGTTTTAATGTGTGTGGTTGCAAGTTTAAATTTTATTTTGTGAACTAGCATACCATAATTATAAGTAACCGACGTGGATTATTATTAGTCACAAGCAATTTTTAAATTATGTTAAAGGTGTGCATGAGGAGTGACCCCAGGCACAATAGCAGATTATCATATAGAGTGACAGTTATTCTTACCTTACGGCATATGGTAAGAGTTATCTTAGCAGTTGATGTAAACCAAAGTTCTCTCAGTAAGCATTCTAAAGTATAAGGAAGTTACTTCAGAAGATTTGACAAATACACAAAGAAATTCACTAGGTGTCAATTATTCCTAAACCAAAGACCTAATTCTTCTAAAGCCAAAAGTGAAATCTTCCGAAGCATCAAGGAAATAGTCTTTCGAAGCATGAAGACTGCTTTCTTCCGAAGACAAAGAAGACATGATTTCTCTGACTTGCTTTTGACAAAAGCTGAACTACTTTCTACTGCCATCTCTGAAGACTCACCAACTTATACAAGTTGGTGATTTTTTCATACTTTTGTCAACTGTAGATTATGGTCTTTAAGTCTATAACTTTGCTTTATTGTACTTTTATCCTTTTTATAATAGATTAGGATGTGAGCTATGGCATGTGATGTCACTAGTCAAAAGACAATCTACCTTTTGACTTTACATTGATCTTGTTGTCTAGATTAGTCTTCCAGCTAGCCTTCAAAGTATGGATGGCTATAGGATGTAGTATAAAGTGTCTCATGTAACTAGTTCTTAGGATTAAGCCTTGTAACAATAAGAAAACACAAGACAACAATATATATCATCATTGAAAATCAATCTCTTTGTTATTGTGTATTCTTTACTTTTGTTCTTTATTTCACTTGTCTGGTTCCTTATTTTATCTATTAAGTGTTATACTCTCCACCTTCTGAAACGGTTGCATTAACCTTTACCGGTCCTGCAATATGTGTGCTTAGTGGGATCCTTCTATGTAGTAGGGCAGGTTTTAGGTTTTGTATGAAATGACTCTGGACTAAGTCATCGATCACTAGATTGCACTCTTTCAAAATTGGTCAGAGTAAAGGGTCCTGGTGGAAGATGCCTAGTACTCGAATATTGTGATGTGTCAGGAATTGACAGACACTACCCTAATTGTTTGGGTGTAGGTGAGACTTGATTTAACAAGCAATGTACTTGCATACACATGATTAAGTTGTCTAAATTGTTTAGAGCCACTAGTTATGACTCACCAACAACGGTGTTGTTATCGTATTTTAGCTCTTGATGCAAGAGCAAGTGGTGCTAGAAGGCATTAGCTAGGTCGTGGAGGCTTATTGGTTTTGAATAAATAACATCTTTGTGTAGAAGTTAGTAACTGAGTTTAGACTGCCTGCGCAGTGTGTGTAGTTTTATTTTGTATAATTAAACAAAATTGTTGTGTGGATGATGTATGCATTTTTTTAATTTAGTCTAGCTCTATAGTGTTGAATATAAGTCTTTAGTTGTTTATTTTTATAAGTGTGATACACCAGTTCACACCCATGGAATGGAGTGTGACAATGAGAGGGGATGGAATATTTACTGTACTAGTCGTTAGACTTCTTTCAGGCAGATGCTTGTCATGTGAATATAACTTAAGAAAGCCAGTCAAACGCACTAGAAATACTAGGTATTTTTCACACTTAGGAAGAGAGTAGAGAGAAAGAGGGAAATGAGAACTTAGCCTGAATAACAAACTTTTTATTTATAGGCATGGCTAACTAACTATGCGCCCCATATCACTAGTGCATCATTGGCTTCATCGCCACTTAAACCGACTCAATAAGCAGCCTTACTGATGCACCCCGCATCAAAAGTAGTTGTTGGCTGCATGGACTCTGTGAGTTATGTGCCACCTGTCAAGCTTCAATTGTTTCTTTAGCCATGTCATTGCACCCTGCTCCCTTCTCTGATGTGCCCCGCATCCCTTCTCCAAGATAACGTGGCCACTTAACCCTAGCGATGGCATTTACCCCTTGGACCCCACCATGGGTTACACCCTTTTGGCCCCACTATTAGGGGCTACCACCCCTAAAACCCCGCCATCTTACAGATATTGTTGGACCAAAAGAACCAATGAGCCAAGATCAGGAAAACCTCTAAGTCCCGCATACCACTGCAACAACTGCTGAAGACTCCCATCAGCTGTTCTGACAAAGTCTGAAGAACAAAGTATGAAGATCAAAGAACTGAAGAACAACAGCTGAAGACTCCAAAGTACTGAAGACCAAGTACTGAAGTCTGAAGTACTGATCATACAAGTACTGAAAACTTCAAGTACTGAAGCCAAGTACTGAAGAATCAAAAGCTGAAGAACTGAAGACCTGAAGACCTTCTACTGAAGCACAACATCTGAAGACAAAGACTG
>BJCO01461418.1:0-10802 GCA_018326465.1 Flaveria floridana | reverse complement strand
AGTCTCTTGGATCAAAACTAGGTTTATGTCTTTCTGATTCCAATATGCATTGTTCCTCTTGTTCAATTAATAAAAGTCACAAATTTCTTTTTGGCAAAAACTCATTTATTGTTACCAAACCACTACAATTAATCTACTCGGATGTATGGGGCCCTGTTCAAAGTTCAATCGATAAATTTACTTACTATGTCATCTTTGTCGACTATTTTTCAAAATATATTTGGCTCTATCCTATGATACGAAAATCTGATGTCGCCACTTTATTTCCCCAATTCAAACTACTTGTTGAAAAATTCTTTCAAACACCAATTGTGTCTTTTTTTAGTGACAATGGGGGGGGGGGATACCAAGGCCTTCTACCGTTCCTACAAACTAATGGTATTTCTCACTATACCACACCTCCTTACACTCCGGAACAGAATGGTGTGGCGGAACGTCGACATCGCCACATTGTTGAAACAGGCCTTGCTCTACTCCACTATGCCAAACTCCCGATCACCTTTTGGTCACATGCCTTTCAAACAGCTGTTTATCTTATCAACCGACTTCCCACACCCATCCTTAATAATCAAAGTCCCTTTCAACGTCTTTTTGGTCAATCACCAAATTACACCAAACTCAAACCTTTCGGTTGCCTTTGCTACCCATGGTTAAGGCCTTACACCACCTCCAAACTCCAACCAAGATCCACCCCATGCATCTTTCTTGGTTATTCAAGCTCCAAATCAGCTTACAAATGCTTAGATCCCTCCACTTGTCGACTCTATCACTCTCGACATGTCCAGTTCATTGAAACTCATTTTCCCTCTTACCCTAGCTCTTACCATGCCCTACCCCGCGCTCCCGAATTCCTTTCATCCTCTTCTCAAGAATCAATTAACTTACCTCAATCTCCACCAACAATACCCACTCCTACCTCTCCATCCTATGTTGCACCTTCTCCAACTACTTCACCACAATCTCAACCAACAACTCCCACTTACCAAAACCAACATCCTCCACCACCCACTTATCGCTTCACCTACTCCCGTCGGCAAAAACCTACCACAACACCTCTAACACAAATACCTACCTCCACACCGAGCCCCTCATCATCACACACCCCACCAAGTCCCACACAAACTACCACTTCCCCTCAAACACTCAACCCTACCCCTTCATCCGTTCCAATTACCACTTCCAACACCTCCTCATCCACAACAGAGTCCCAAACAACTCCATCCCCATCGTGTAACTCCCCAACATTTCCTTCCTCTCACGAAAACACTTCCGCAAGTCATCCTCCACAACCACCAAGGATAAGAAAACAAAACCCTAAATATTTTAACTCTAACTTTGTCAACTCTACCACTCTTCATCCCATCCCTCCTACCATTGAACCCACCACATATCGTCAAGCCCTCAAAGATCCTAAATGGCGACAAGCTATGGACCAAGAATTCAATGCGCTGATGCAAAACGGTACTTGGGAATTAGTTCCCAAAGCCTCTCATAACCCGATCGGGTGTAAATGGATCTTTCGGGTTAAACGGAATCCTGATGGTACCATCTCTAAGTACAAAGCTAGGTTAGTAGCCAAAGGGTTCCTTCAACAATATGGAACGGATTATTTTGACACTTTCAGCCCTGTTACAAAGCCAGTAACCATTCGTGTCATTCTTTCTTTGGCTCTTTCGCAAAATTGGCCCCTTCGACAACTTGATGTAAACAGTGCATTCCTTCATGGAACTTTACATGAAGAAGTGTTTATGACTCAACCTCCAGGGTTCACTCATCCTCAATTCCCACATCATGTGTGTAAACTTAGAAAATCACTCTATGTCCTCAAACAAGCCCCAAGAGCGTGGTATATGGAATTAACTTCCTTTCTTGAAACTTGTGGTTTTCGAAAGTCAAGAGCTGATGCTTCTCTATTCATCTACAATCATAATGCCATCATGTGTTTCTTTCTAGTCTATGTCGATGACATTGTACTAACGGGAAACAATTCCACCTTCCTCACCAAATTCATTAGCTCCCTAGCCAATCGCTTCTCTCTAAAAGACTTAGGACCTCTCCACCACTTCCTTGGTATTGAAGTTATTTCCACTAAAAACGGTCTTTTTCTTTCTCAACACAGACATATCCAAGATCTCCTCACTCACATTCATATGGATGGTGCAAAAGAGGTAACTACTCCTCTCAACTCTTCAATTGTTCTCACTCCTATGGACGGGTCACCAGGTGTTGATCCTACACCTTATCAGAAATTGGTGGGCTCTCTTCAATATTTGGCATTTACCAGACCAGATATCTCTTTTGCTGTGAACCGCTTGTCTCAGTTTATGCACTCCCCATCTCAGACTCATTGGCAGGCACTCAAACGTGTTCTTCGGTATTTAAAAGGCACAATTCATCATGGTTTATATCTTAAAAGAGGATCCTCACTCGACATCAAAGCCTTTTCAGACTCTGATTGGGGAGGGATATCTAATGGCGGTCGCTCAACAACTGCCTACATTCTCTACCTTGGCTCAAACATTATTTCTTGGAAATCCGCACGTCAAAAATCGGTCTCTCGATCATCAACAGAGGCCGAGTACAAAGCTTTAGCTAATGCTGCAGCTGAAGTCTCTTGGGTTCAACATTTGCTTACGGATCTTGGAATCAAACAAGCATCTCCTCCTACCCTCTTTTGTGACAACACAGGGGCAACTTACTTATGTGCTAATCCGGTATATCACTCTCGCATGAAACATGTTGCATTGGACTATCACTTTGTACGAGAAAAGGTGGCAGATGGTTCCTTGAAAGTCCTCCACATCAACTTTGTTGACCAACTTGCAGATGTTCTCACCAAACCTCTTAGCCGAGGTCCCTTTACCCGACTTCGCTCCAAGATTGGAGTATCTGATGCATCCTCCATCTTGCGGGGGCGTATCATGACCACACAGTAAAAGAATCAAAAGATGAAAAGTCAAAGCACATCAACATAGTCTCCTCTATCACAACTGTCTCAATCACAGCTGTTTCAATCACAGCTGTCACCTTATTGTCAGCCTCAATTACTTTCCCTTAGTATAGCTCATTTCCTTTTATTGTATATCAAACGTGTATTTATATCCATGATGTATAGTGAAAAGATATTGTAAAAACACATTCACCAACATCATCTCTCATACCAGCTTACATCCTTGATCCATAATTTAGAACCAGTGATATGTTGATACCATAAGAATTGTATAATATAAAAAATCAATGATATGTTGATACCCAAAGAATCGTATAATATACTTTCATATATATGTTACCTAAACATAGTCAAATGTGGTATGACTGAAAACTATTGTAGGTAGCTGATTTATACATCTCATATGATTCTCGTGTTTCTTAATAAATAAATCTTAATATATTATATGTGTGTAACTACGTATGATGTTGATGTACAATTCTAGATTTTATAATATCATTTTTACCAAAGATGATGAAAAAGTCATCTCATAACCATCATAAGTTGAAATATGATGATTATCTTAAGTCAATTACAACATGGTTGCCGCGCATCCGGGGGGTATGACTTTCGACTGACGGCTAGGTCCAGGGTAACCAGTCCCGATAGATCGTCAGGTTCGGAGTCCTCTGCCATTCAAAAAAAAAAATTACAACATGGTTGCATTTTCTTAAAGACACAAGCCGCTAAAACCAACTTTTTAAGATCTTTAAAATTATACTTTCCAAACTTATGCAAAAAGTCAATAAGCACAATTATTAAGAGACATAATTGAAAAGCTAAATCCTCCAATAAGATATTCATAATCTCATACAATGAAAACTCAACTTTACAAACTATTATTTAGAATCTAGTGGACCATGAGGCTCAATTGATGTTCCTGGATCTGAACGCTATTACCGCAGATTAAGAACTTGTCAAGCATAGAAACATCATTCAAGATAAGTTTGTTGACTACTATGGCCTAATGATATTGATATTTACCGTCATAGAAACATATGGTCGGCAAGAATGGCTCTTCCGTCTCGAACACATTTACAAGACACCAGATTGATGGCATATTCATCTCGTAACAAGTAATGCAACAAAAGAATAATAGAAGCTCATTAATGATACACAAGACTATTCAAATAAAAAATTTAAGCTCAATATGGTTGCAAAATGATTATAAGATGATTTGAGAATAAGGTCTTAACAACACGTATAAACTTATAATACATATATCATTTTATTAAGATATAGAGTATTCATATAGAAGTTTAACATATCTTTATAGTAGTTACTAGTGACACATTTTATTAACATGATAAACAAAACTCTAAAATACAAATTTCATTAGACTTATCTCATGAAATAGTTACGTGGTTGATTGTCTAGAAAAAAAATCTCTAGCAAAAGTGTACATGTCTTGCATAACATGTGACATAATAAATGTTTGGATTTAAATTAGAAATATTTTTAGGTAAGAAAATTTTAATACACCTAAAGTGAGTCTATATATTTTGAACACATGAGATTTTTGGGTGGTCAACATAAATGTAGAAGGAGCATTTGTCTTGGTGTAGGTTGACACATTACATAAAGAGTATTGATAAAGTGTATTAATTAATGTAATGGTTGATCATCTTAGATCTTAAAGAAAAAGTCTTACGGTCAACCATACATCTTACGTTTGATTTTTGTTGTTGGTGGTACAATCTTTCAATAAATACCAAGCCTTTTCCCACATTTACATCGTCCCTTTTACACATAAAAAATACTAAAACACATATCTATTGAAAATCTTTCTCATTCTTACTTCATACCACTTCAAGTGAGATTGAATATCAAAATTGAAGACAAAAGTACAAAAGAAGAATTGTGCTACAACCTTCATGCCTCTACTCTTGCATTGTAAAAATCTTTTGTAAACACTACTTTGATATAGTATTAGTGTAAGCTTGAGAGATAAGACACTATCTTGATATGGTGTTCCGTTTGTATTTTAAGAAAGAAACACTATCTTGATATAATGTTAATTTGTGTTTGGATGTTGAAAAACTATTTCGACAAAATATTGCAAGAACTCACTGTCTTGATATGGTGAAGAGGTGAACAAGTATAAAAACCCACTATCTTGACATATTTTGTTGAAGAAAGTGTTTTCTATCCTTGATTAGAGAGACGTAGTACGGGCGATCCCTACCATATTCAACGAGACGACAAGTATTAGATTATGGAAGTTATTCTCTATTTTTGTTCACTGTTTTCCTCCTCATTTAGAGGCTTTTATTTTGGGATTAGATTGATTGCATCCCTATATATGTTTTGTATTTTCTCTTTCGTTGAAACATAAGAAAATAACCAAATCACATTCTTTTATGGTATCAGAGCGAAAGCTTGATCCTTCAATCAAAAACCTAAAACAGCAGCCAAACCTTCCACCATGGCCAACGATGAAGCAGCCATGCAAAACACCAAACCTTCCACCATGGCCAACGATGAAGCAGGCATGCAAAACACCAAGCCGAATACCGAAACTAACAACCATTCATCACCCTATTACCTACACCCATCCGATTATCCACGCCAAATCTACGTTAATGATGTCCTGAACGATACCAACTATCTCGATTGGGTACAAGAGATGGAGAATTTTCTTTTCGCAAAGAACAAAATTGTCTTTGTCGATGGAACCTTAGAGAAACCGGAAAAGTCGCTCTCAAATCATGCAGCTTGGTTAAGGTGCGACGCCATGATCAAGGGATGGCTAACCGCGGCCATGGAAAAGGAGATCCGGGTTAGCGTAAAATACGCGAACACGGCTCAAGAAATTTGGGATGATCTTCGGGAACACTTCGGGAAGGAGAATGCATCGAGGGGTTACGAGATCAAACAATTGTTGTCAAACGACAAGACCGTGCTTCCATTTCCACGTACTATACCCGGTTGAGATCACTATGGGATGAGATGGGGTCCGTTTTCTCCACACCCGTTTGTTCTTGTTCCGGTTGTGTATGCGGAATGAGCAAACGGTTCACAAAATTGAAAGATAAAGAAAGGTTATACGAGTTTCTTCTCGGGCTTGATAACAAGTACTCAACAATCTGAACTCACATCCTTGCCATAAAACCAACCCCCACTTTAGGGGAAGCGTATCGTCTCGTTTCGGAGGATGAGCAACAGAGGTCGGTTACTATGGTAAAGAAAGGAAACATAGACTCCGCTGTGTTTCATACAAACTCCAAGAAAGGTGGTCCTGCCTCCTCTCAAAGGCACTCCACAAACCGAAACAAAGAAAAGGAAGAGGTGAAATTGACAAAGGAGACTATCGACCACTGTTCCTTTTGTGACAAAGATGGTCACAAACGAGAAGGTTGTTTTAAGCTTGTAGGTTATCCGGACTGGTGACCCGGGAAGAAGGGAGAAAAGGCAAAAGGCAAGGCAGGGTGTGTCGAGACCGACTCAAGTCCTATTCCAGGTTTGATTAATAAAGATTACCAACTACTTTTGAAACACTTTAGTGGGGCAGGCATAAACAAAGGTACAAAATCTATAGCTAATATGGCTCTTAAAGAAGGGGAGGAAGGTGAGTGGATACTTGATTCGGGTTGTACCGAATACATCACTTATTTGTCTAACATTCTTATTAATCAAAGGAATGCTACTTTTGAACCCCCTGTTATTATTCCAAATGGAGACTTGATTCCCGTCAAAGGAAAGGGAGAATACATGTTGCCAGGGGGGTCAAAAATCAATGGGGTCGTCTATATACCTGACTTTAAGTGCAACCTGCTTTTAGTCAGTTGACTTAGTCAAGACCTTGATTGCTGCATATCCTTCTTTCCTAATTTCTGTGTTATGCAGGGCTTGCAAGGGAGGAACTTGATTGGTGCGGGTAGATGTGAAGGGGGTTTGTACTGGATGAAGATGGTTCAAGGAAGAAAGGCCATGGCTACTTCGGTTGAGATATGGCACAGAAGACTTGGGCATGCTTCAAAAGGAAGACTCGCCAAAATTGATTTTCTCAAAACTAGTTCTCTTGATTTTGGTAATTTTTGTGATTCTTGTGATAGAGCAAAACACACTAGACTTCCTTTTCCATCAAGTTTTATTAAAACTTTTGCTTGTTTTGAGTTAATTCATTGTGATATTTGGGGAGGATATCGGGTACCATCCTATACAAAGGCCAACTATTTTCTTACAATAGTTTACGATTTTAGTAGGGCCGTTTGGATTTTTCTCATTAAGCATAAGAACGAAGCTAGCCAATGTATCAAAAACTTTCACAAAATGGTAGAAGTACAATTTGGGAAATCTATAAAAAGGGTTAGGTGTGACAATGGTGGTGAGTTCACCTCTAACGACATGTTAAATTTCTATAATGAAAAGGGTATCTTGTTAGAAACCTCTTGCCCTCATACCCCCCAACAAAATGGCGTTGTAGAAAGAAAACATAGGCACTTGCTTGACACGGCCCGAGCCTTAAGGATTGGTGCAAACCTTCCTAAAAGATTTTGGGGGGAGTGTGTTCTTACCGCCGCCTTTTTGATTAACCGACTCCCAACAAAGGTCATACAAAATAAAACCCTTTTTGAAACTATTTGGAATGAGAAGCCGGATTATGACCTTTTAAGGGTTTTCGGTTGTCTCGTCTACTTTAAAAACACTGACACAAAAGGAGACAAGTTCGAAGAAAGGGGGAAACCAGGTGTCTTTCTTGGATACCCTATCGGTACCAAGGGATATAAAATCTTAAACCTTGAAAGTAAGAAGATGATCATTAGTAGAGATGTTATATTTTTTGAGGAGAAATTTCCTTTCAAGGGGACCTAACATGTTGTTAATGAAATTGAGGAGCCCAAAATAATACATGATTGCCACTGCCAGGAACATGTTTCCTCGGCCGAAAATTGCACAAAACAAACCGAGCCTAATGAGGCCCAAGGCAATCAAATGCCCACTGAAATGGAAGTTGGGGAAATTGGGGCTGTAGCACAGACGAATTCTGAGGCCCAATTACATGTTGATAATTACAAAGCCCAAAACTCAAGTGAAGGTACCGAAATTAATGGGGCAGGGCTTGATGCTAAGGCTCATTTTAATGGGGTAGAAACTGAAATTAATCTAGATGAAAACCAAGTTGCTAGTGATGTTGAAGTCAATAATTTTGAACCAGAAGTTGATAATGAACCGAGGCCAACTCGAACCAAGACTCAACCACCAAGATATAAAGATTTTGTCGTGCATGTTCCCCCCTCTATCAAACACTCCACGCCCACGTCCAATCAAGCCTCCTCAAAGGTACTCTATCCGATCTCCAACTTCGTTTCCTATGAAAAATTTTCCACTAACCACAAAGCCTTTTTAACGGCTATCACCTAAAATGATGAGCCCAAGCATTTCAAGCAAGCCGCACAGGATCCTCACTGGCGTGAGGCTATGCAGAAAGAGATTCGGGCACTAGAAGAAAATGGAACGTGGACCTTGGAAGTGTTACCAAAAGGGAAGAAGGCAATAGATTCTAAATGGGTCTATAAAATCAAGTTCAAACCGGATGGAGAGGTCGAAAGGTACAAAGCACGACTCGTCGCTAAGGGTTTCACGCAAATGGAAGGAGTAGATTATCATGAAACTTTCGCACCGGTGGCTAAACTGGTCACGGTACGAACTCTATTAACCGTGGCAGTTAAAAGGAAATGGATCATTCATCAACTTGACGTAAACAATGCCTTTTTGCATGAAGACCTCGATGAAGAAGTATATATGAAGATCCCTCAAGGTTTTTCAAAGGAAAATGATACTCAAGTTTGTCGTTTGAGAAAGTCTTTGTACGGTTTGAAACAAGCTTCACGCAATTGGTACCACAAATTCACTCACTTCCTTCTAGCTCTAAAGTTTCGCCAATCTCACGCCGACCACTCGATGTTTATTTTTGAAGCCGATGGTATTTCGGTAGTAATCTTAATATACGTGGATGACGTTATTATTACTGGAAATAGTCTCGCTAAGATTTAAGAAGTCAAGACAAAATTAGATAAACAATTCAGTGTTAAGGATCTGGGACAATTAAAATATTTCCTTGGTATTGAGGTTGCCAAAACAGATGAAGGGCTTATGTTGAGTCAAAGAAAGTATATCCTCGATATTTTAAAGGACAGTGGGATGTTGGATTGCAAACCAAGTTCTTTTCCTATGGAACATGGATTGAAACTGGGTAAAGGCGAGAATGAACCCAAGGTTGATGCAAATCAATACCGTCGGTTAGTTGGAAGGCTTCTTTATCTCCAAGCTACCAGGCCTGATGTCACATGCTCGGTCAATGTTCTAAGTCAGTTTGTTGCCGATCCAAGAAGCATCCATCTGGACGCGGCTCACCGGGTACTACGGTACCTGAAATTCACGCCGGGTCAAGGTATCCTCCTTTCTCGTATTGGCGAACCAGTTTTGACCGCCTATTGTGACTCTGATTGGCTTGGATGCCCCTACACTAGACGTTCACGAACTGGCTATTTTCTTCTTCTAGGAGGTTCTCCAATTTCTTGGAAAACAAAGAAGCAATCGGTCGTCTCTCGTTCTTCGGCTGAGGCCGAATTCAGAGCTATGGCTTCCACTGTCAGTGAAGTTATTTGGATACGATGGTTACTTAGCGAACTCCGGGTTCATTTGTCGCTTCCAACGCCGTTGTTCTGCGATAATCAGGCTGCTCGACATATAGCTAACAACCTTGTTTTCCATGAACGCACTAAGCACGTTGAGATGGATTGTTACTTTGTTCGTGAACGTGTCGAGTCCTAAGATATCCTTCCCATGAATATCAGCAGCAAGTTGCAAGTGGCTGACCTGCTCACCAAAAGCCTCACTGCCCAACAACTCTAGTTTCTTCTTAGCAAGATTGGCTTTACAAATTTGCACGCTCCATCTTGAGGGGGAATATTAGATTATGGAAGTTATTCTCTATTTTTGTTCACCGTTTTCCTCCTCATTTAGAGGCTTTTATTTTGGGATTAGATTGATTGCATCCCTATATATGTTTTGTATTTTCTCTTTCGTTGAAACATAAGAAAATAACCAATTCATATTCTTTTAACAAGTGGAAACTCTTGATTGGAAGATCGGGGAGGGATGGTGTGGAGTAGATCAGTTAATATTTACTTGGACATTAATCAGTTTTGTCTTTCATTTCCTTAAACTCTTGCTTGCATAGTTATATTCTTCATCATCTACCTTTTTCTAACAAGTGCTCTTTCGTATTGAAAGTTTTTTTAAGAAAACAATAACAAACTTTTGAAATAAAATCTACTCACGTCCTCTAGTTTTCTACAAGCTCCAATTAATCTTATTTTACTTTGAATGAATCCAATTAGTCTTATTAATGCTAGTAAAAAATCAAATATTTTAACTCGTTGAAAATCTTAGATTTAGACATAGCAAAGAAACCAAAAAACCATGTGTGAATCCAAGATCGTCAATCAGGAATTACCAGTATTAAAATAAATCAATTTAATGATCGCGGAATTATCACTAATTGATGTTTAATTGGTTTAATGTTTAATGATGAACACAACCACGAAAACACAATAAATGCGAAATCAACAAATATTCAAACGTATTTCATTAACTGTAATGTAATGATTACAAAGAATAATATCGACTAAGTATGAACAATTGAATTCAGTGTATCGACTAATGTTTGATGTGACGGCGATTAGGGTTGCACAAAGATGTAACTCTGACAGCCGTAATAATGATTGATTGTGTTCACCGAGATGTGAAACCTAGGACTCATATTTATAGATGATTTGAGTCGGCTAAAGAAACACCGGATCTCTCG
>BJCO01461417.1:0-10189 GCA_018326465.1 Flaveria floridana | reverse complement strand
AAAACCACCGCCATAAGTCGGGTCATGGAAAGGGGGACACCAACCGACCACCGCTCGATTTGGGCAAACAAACCTCAACAACAACCATGTAAACACTATGGCGGCGAGGCCGTCAACGGTTCACCGGTATGACAGAGCCTAGGGTTCCCCTTCCCCAAACAAACCCTAACAACCACCGTCCACACACTGCGGCATAAACCCTAACAACGACTGTGCACACACTGCGGGTACCATACAATCATTACCGACAGCGGCCAAACGGAGGCCGGTTGGCACACCGACGTCCCCTGCGACGACCGACGGCGGCGGAGGCGGCAGCGGCTCCCCTCTCCCTCCACAACAACCCAAAACCCCTCTCGCATAGGCGGTAGAAGAAGGGGCCGGATGCTCGGAGTTCATCGCAGCAAAACAGAAACCACCTAAAGCGCATGCAGAAGCACCGGCGGCGTCATTGCATCCACCGACAACAACAGTCGAGACACACCAACCAACACCAACACAAATACTGGCTGACACCAACACAAATACTGGCTGACACCAACACAAATAACTCTTATAACCTTTTCAATTTGGGGGAGGGGGTAAAATGTAAACCCCTAAAAAACTTGGTAACCAAACCATTAACAAACTGGTGATGGCCTGCAGACACCACCAAAGGCGGTCTATAGACCACCGGCGACGTCGAATGCGGCAGATCTAGGCCGCAATCGCACCAACGCCATCAACACCAAAAGATGCAAAAAACCAGACTTGATGGACACGCAGACGCCACCAAAGGCGGTCGACAGACAACCGACGGCGTCGAAAGCGATAGATGTAGGCCGCTTTAAATACACACCACCATCCACAGCCACCTTGGCCTTTGCCACCACAAACAACAACAGGGAGGCCGTTGGTAGCCACTGTCTGGGACCTCTAGAAAGACAATGTCAACGAACATTATAAACGAACTAATCAAAACACACATCGAACCTATACCCAAAACAAACCCTATAAAACATAAAAATAAAGAAAAAAACAAAAAACAAAACACCACTTGGAAAGTAGTTTTATTAAGTTTTCAAACGCACTCTAAACATTTGATCTTTCGCAAGACTCGAAACAACAAAGGATAATGGCGGTGGTGGTTCCCCTATCACCTACCAAAACAACCCCCACAAAACCCATTATAATCACTCAATTCCCCAACAATCCCAAACCTTTGATTCTTCAACAATGCAAGACTTTAAGAGACCTCAATCAAATTCACGCTCATCTGATCAAAACCCATTTCTTGAACGACCCATCAGTGGCCGAAAACTTCCTCGAATCCGCTGCAATCATCATCCCACATCAACCAATCGATTACGCCAAATCGGTTTTCGAGAATTTAAAGGAACCCAATTCGACTGCCTACAATGTGATGATAAGAGGGCTCACTTTGAAGAATTTCCCTCATGAAGCTGTTTTAATGTTCAAGAAAATGAAGGAAAAATTGGTGATTCCTGATGAGTTTACTTTCCCTTGTGTGTTGAAAGCTTGTGCAAGATCACGAGGTTTGGAAGAGGGGAAACAGATTCATGCTCACGTTGTGAAATTGGGGTTTTGTTCTTGTGGGTTTGTGGAGAATAGTTTGATTAATATGTATGCGAATTGTGGGGAAGTTGGGGTTGCGCGCAAGGTGTTTGATGAAATGCCTGAAAGAGATGTTTATACATGGAATGCATTGTTTTCGGGTTATACGAAGAGCGGGTTTTGGAAAGAGGCTGTTGATTTGTTTCGGCACATGTTGGAGGTGAATGTTAAGTTTGATGAGGTTACTTTGGTTAGTGTTGTGACCGCGTGTGGGCGAGTTGGGGATATTGAGTTGGGGGAGTGGGTTGATGAGTATGTAGAGGCAAATGGGCTTCAAGGGAATTTGAATTTGATCACGGCTCTTGTTGATATGTATGCTAAATGTGGGCGTGTGGATGCAGCGCGATGTTTGTTTGATCTGATATCGCGAAGGGATGTGGTTGCTTGGAGTGCGATGATATCGGGTTATAGCCAAGCGAGTAGGTGCAAAGAAGCACTTTCTTTGTTCCATGATATGCAAAAGGCGAATGTGGAACCGAATGAGGTGACTATGGTCAGTGTGCTTTCTTCATGTGCTGAACTTGGAGCTCTAGCAACTGGTAAATGGGTCCATTTGTACATAAAGAAGAAAAGACTATCGCTTACAGTAACATTAGGAACCGCATTATTGGCTTTCTATGCAAATTGTGGTTCAACCGAGAATCTTATTGAAGTCTTTAACAATATGCCTAGGAAAAATGTATTATCATGGACTGTGCTCATTCAAGGTCTTGCAAACAATGGGAAAGGAAATAAAGCTCTTAAATACTTTGATCTGATGCTTGCAAACGATATAAGACCAAATCATGTAACTTTCATTGGTGTTCTTTGTGCTTGTAGTCATGCGGGTCTGGTTGAAAAGGGTCGTACTTTGTTTGCAAGTATGAGTAGTGATTTTGGTATCGAACCAAGAATCGAGCATTATGGTTGCATGGTTGACATACTGGGGCGAGCTGGATTGTTGGAAGATGCATATATGTTTATACAGAACATGCCTATAACACCCAATGCAGTTGTTTGGAGAACATTATTAGCATCATGCAAAGTTCACAAAAATGTTACAATTGGCGAACAGTCATTGAAGCAGATAATGAATTTGGAGCCTCTTCATAGCGGGGACTATTTACTTCTAGCTGGTATATATTCATCCGTTGGTAGGTTAGAAGATGCGATTAGCGTTAGGAGCGAGATGAAACAAACGGGGATTAAAAAGACTCCTGGTTGCAGCTCGATTGAGGTAAACGGAGTCGTTCATGAGTTTTTTTCTGAAGATGATACAAATCCTGAATCGGAGAAAATTTACGCAGAAACTGAAAAAATGATGAAGAAAATAAAGTTGGCTGGCTATGTACCGAATATATCCGATGCAAGATTGGAAGCAGAGGAATATGATAAAGAAACCTCAGTGTTTCATCACAGTGAAAAACTGGCAATTGCTTTTGGGCTTATAAAGACTTCTGCTGGTACCCCTATAAGAATATCAAAGAATCTAAGGGTGTGTACTGATTGCCACAATGCAACAAAACTGATTTCAAAGGTTTATAATAGAGAGATTATTGTTAGGGATCGAATTCGGTTTCACCATTTTAAAGACGGGTCATGTTCCTGCGATGATTATTGGTGAACTTTTATCTTATAACCGTAAGTATGTGTTACTGGTAAACTCACGAAGCCTATAAATACCCTGCTAACCAATGGAATCGGATAAAATCCAGTTTATGCTGCACAAGTGATCTTCAATGGGGTTGGAAGGCAGAAAAGTAGTGGAAGCTGCTAGAGAGACTCGGGTTTAGTGGTGAACTTGTGAGTTGTGACCCTTTATTTCACAGTTAGTCGATGTAACCCAAGAGTTTGTTTCTTTTAGGATAGATAACGTTTGAATAGAGAGTTTAGCAAACAACACTCATAGCATGTTATCATTTAATAGAAACCAATGGGTTCGATTTTATCTTTCAAAATTTGACTTTGTTACCCAGTTGAATACTTGAATTGAATGATTTTATTTAATTCTATTATAAGATAGTTACTTTATTTTACTGAGACAATGGCTAGATTTAAAAAGTCAATCACACAAAAGATAAGTGTTATTTTATTCGGGTCCACCTATCAGTTTTCAGCTAGAACGGTGCCCCCAACCCTCTCATAAAGAAACTCATAACCGTAAAAACTATTTGGGTCAACCCTAAGTATTTTCACTCAGAGTAACTACTTTATGTTAACTATAGTCTATATATAATCTTATTTACATTAGGATACCCTTTTTCCGTCCATTACACTCCCTCATACAAAATATTACATAGATCATACTCTTTCTTATATATAAGGTTTAACACACATTTTGGTATATTCGATTACCAATGGCTTCAGGCGTCAGTATATAACATATTATTTATAAAAATATGAAGCTCACTCTTCAGTACAATCAATCATATATGAATACATCCACGTGTATACCAGTACCATAACTGAATCATAAAAGATCAAATATAAAATAACCACAACAGAACAATCAGTTTTCATCTGATTCAGTTAGAGTATTAGAGTATGGTTCATTTTTCTCTCCCACCATTGTGTATACATCCACACTCTTTATAGAAACAGGATACGTAGATATACAGATATACATTCACTAATCGCACCGACAATTTTTGTAGCATACTGTGTACAAAAAGGTAGACCAGATCATATAGTTAAAACATTTCAATTGATTAAATAAACCAAGGAAAGACCCACACCAAGTTCAAACATGCAACACTATAAACATACACCAAGTCTTCAATTATAAGTTAAAACAGGCAACACTACCCCCAAACATTATTTATAGATGAACAGATAAATATTGATATTTTCATTAACATACCTGTTCTTCCATTAAGCTTTCTCTTCATTGATCAGATCCATCACCACCGGCTTAATACTTCCATTGTTTTTCTTTAGCAGCTCATGTTGGCTTCATCATCTTCAAAACCCTACTAAAAATTCCACTCGTCAATAAGTAACATTTTAAGCAGAAACATTTAACCTTAACAACCAGATATACTCACCATTTCCTGCAGCTCATCAAGCATCGGATCCCACTCTAAAACACCACAAAGATCATCGAGCGATTTCTCCATATCATAATTGTTCATCCTCAAGATCTTCTTGTTCAAATCCTTCTGCTTAAAACCCATCTCTTCCAGATCCTTAACTAGAGCCTGCTCCTGATCACCTATCACACCACCACCAGAACATGATGGCAGTGTCGCCAATGTGGGCGGCGGTGGCGGTAGATTATAGAGCGCAGGCTGCACCACCACTTTGGGAAGTGATGCTGCACCAGTACTCATTAACGGTGGCATTACAGAATAATCCACAGTGGGATAACTAATCAGCTCAGTACCCAATCCTAATGTAGGATAGGAAGCTGAAGTAACAGTAGGACCTGTAGAGTTAAAAGCGGATGAGCTAGCAGTCGCTGGTGGAGCAGAAAGAGTAGCCATAGTGCTTGACACCCCACCATTATCAATAATCAACGAGCCATTAATAGGAAAATTCATCTTCTGATCCTTATGTGGTAAATCAACAGATGTATTTTCTGAACCGGAGATGATATTGTTTCCAGAAATGATGTTATCAGCCACATGATCCTGAATAACTGCATCATGGTCATTCATGAGAGGTGGCAGATTCAGATTGATCTGGTTTTTACCCAAATTCTTCATAGGGTCAACAACCTTCATGAACGATTAACAAATTCATTAACAGTGGCGTTTAAGCATTAGCATATTACACATTAAACTTACTTACCTTGATTGAAACCCGAACCTGTTGCCCAAACTTTTTTCCAGATGGAGAAGCCATCATCCAGCAAGAAACATATGGACCCGGGAGTTTGGGAGCAGTAAAGTCAACGGTGATGTCAAGCTCCTTGCCCACAGGAAGTCCATCCACCGGGATCTGACAAAAAGATAAAAGCTAAGCAACCAGATTTGACAGTTACAAAAAAGGTATATAGTGCACAAACCTCAACATCAACAGAATCTAACTTGTTTAACCGAACTCCCCCAACCCACTGAAGCTGTGAGCCGTATGGCCAGCTGATGGAACCATTGTTCCTCATCCTCCATATTTTAGTGAACGCAGTAAATGGAGCCATGATGGTTCCATCAAGAACATTGACATGAAGTATGAACTGGCTATCGAGCTTTAACTGAGATGACTTCGACCCACGAGCCGACATGGCTCGAGGCATCATCATGGGTTGAGCGTGGAGATACTGTAAAAACCACATAATATACATCACTCAACAATATTTTAATATCACCAAGTGAACTGTAAATAATTAAATACAGCTTATTTCATACACTGCGTACAGGATGGAAGCCGTTGAAAGGGATAAAATGATGCCTAAAACTGTTTACAGGGAGATCCATTCGCATGTAGTCGGTAGCATTTCCCATTCCCGCAAAGCAAACCTTGCACAGGTCATAATCATCTTTCCTGCAAAAGGACTACAGGTTCAGTGAAAGAAACATGCTTAGAGAGACAAATTAGCAAAATAGCAGTCAAGATTTCTTACACTTTTGACTTGAACCGAGGCCCGGTTATGGGGTGAACTCCACATCCATCACAACAAACACCCCTGTGGTATATATTGCCCATGCCATTATAATAAAGATTCTCTCTCTTCCAATGAGGACTGAGAGACTGACCATAGTGCCCCTGTGAATCAGTGTCACTGGTTAATGGCATCCCAGAAAATGGGCACTGATTAGCTGCATTCAACGTTCCCTGAGCCCAGCCTGAAGAGCTGCCACAATCATTAGTATTTTTGTTAATATCAGCAGCTACATGAGCAAACTGGGTCATCGCCAGCATTGGATCCTGTAAGCATTGACTCTTTTGCTTTATTCGTTCACCATACTGAGGAGAAGCCAAACCGTCATGCTGCAAAGATTCATTCATAGATTCTTCACTTTCATCCTTCTTCTTAGAGCTAGAATCTTTCTTTTTCTCGACACCACCAGTAGTTTTCTTGTCTTTACCAGTAGAACCTTCACTGATCCTCTTTCTAGAACTGATTGGAGCCTGAAAAGATTCATACTCAAAATAAGGATTAGTAAGATCCACACCTCTTGGAGGTTGGATATCTTTGAACTTCACACCTTCAGTAACCTTTTGAACTTGCTTTTCTTTCTTCTTCGAATTTGAACCTCTAGTTTCAGCGTTCACACAAGTAGATGATTCAGAGCTCACATTTGATTGACCACCAATAGCAGGGAGCACAGTCGGCCTATCCATAGAGGGTAAAGTCTGATTCAAGGACACGTCCTTAAACCTTTTCACAAGCTCAGCAACCACTGGATCAGAGTGGGATAGTTTAGCAGCAACGTCAGGAGGCAGCTTTGCAAGAGCTTTAAGAAGTGACACAGAAAGATATTTCAAACTAGAGTTCAAAATTTGTGATGGATGCTGGTCTTGTGGTGACTTCTGGGACGTGGACTTCCCACTTGGTCCATTAAGGTGGCTACTTGTTAAGTTCACAGTAATCCTCAATGGATTCAAAGATTGTCTTGCGACATCATGAAGATCATCATCAGCAGCAAGTGTAACTGCATCACCATCTTCATCAACATAAGTCATAGTAAACTCAACATGAGAACCAAAACTGAAGAGGTCACGGATCTTTTCTTTCAACATAACCATGTTATAAACAAGCTTCTTGTCATTGATAGAAGCATTGATGCGCCTAAGTGTTTCCCCAAATTTAACCTGCAATGGAACCACATATATATCAAATTCTTACCTACAGGAAGCTTAAATTAAACAAAAAGTTCAAAATAATACACTCAAAACAAACAAATGTATACTAAAATTCATCATAACAAATTAACAAGATAACCATTCAGCTAGCCTGTACAATACTAACACTCCCAAAATTGCTCCTTTTTAGTTACATAAAGACTGAATATCCTCATTTATGAGTATCAACTCAAAAACTTACAAAAATTAACTCTTCAATACACCTGAAAATTCCTCGATTCACGTAAGAATTGGTTATAAGATCCGAATGCGATTTAACTAGTTTGTATTATTAAATATCATAAAAGCAAACAGTAAATCGTTCAAAAGCAGAGAAGCATATATAAACAGAGAGAATTTCAGCTTTAACATACTAAATACATTATAAATAGTAATAATCATCCTCCATAACCACAAAAAACCCGAAACCCTAACCCTTCGAAACAGCAGATGATAACCTTCTAACCACATCACTATTCTCTACGATCATCGTAAAAACATACATAATCAACACATCACACCACATAACAGTAAAAATACACCAAAACACAACAATCTAGCACGATCGGAGCCAATCAGAAACATGCATATGCATAATTGAATCAAAAAAGAGTGTGAAAAGCGAACCTTGATCACGATCGACGAAGAATCCATGTGTGGAGACAGTGAAGCGAACAAAAGCCCTAAGCAAAACACTTAAATAAAAGCTGCAAAACAGATTAGAAGATTCTTCCAAAGGATTACGAAACAGATGACGAGAATGATGAACAGAAATGCGATCAATACGCGTAGCCGCGATGTGATTTGAATCGTTATGGGGTTATGAGCATGAAGGTGTTGTGGGTGAGGGTTATATTATAAGAACCTACCTGTGTATTTAGCTTTCTCCCGAAGATAACTAGGAAAATTGTTATATTAAACGTTACGATCTCGAGTTTAATAAACGAAGAAAAATAAATAAATAATGAGCGAAAGAAAATTAGCGAGAGAAAATAAATAAATAAATAAATAAAAATAAAAAGAAGAATGAAAATACATATTAGATTTTCGTGAACCGGAGTTTTAAGTGTTTCATTTCTTTTTTTTATTACCTTTCATTTTGAAATGAAAGTTAAAAAGGAAAATTTTTCTTTTATTTCTTTCCGTTTCATTTCTTTAAAAAACTCGAGAACACAAAAAAGCGTTTTGTTTCCTTTAATTTACCTTATTAAAAAAACTCTTGAATACAATTCTTTTTCACTTTATACTCATTTCTTTTCATTTTTCTTCTTAAAAGAAATTACTCGGGAAATACAACGTAAGGAAACCCAAAAGTCTTATTTTAAGATAAAACTAGTATTTTGCCTGCGCGATGTTACGCTCAGATAAAATTTTATCAACACACAAGTGGAATTAAGAATATCGTAATAATTTATTCAAAATATAGAAACAATTATGATGTTTTTGAAAGAACTAAATATATAATATATTTGAACAACGGGTTTGGTCACGCAATGCGTGACTTGATTTTATATTAAACTTAAATTGGAACGTACGTAGAGATAATTGGGTCGAAACAGTATATTCGTTATTTCTAAAAAACACTTTATTGTTGTGAAAAAAATAATAATATATTATATTTAATCTCGATCGGTTTCAAACGAAATTTAAGCCTACACGTAGATAAAAATAAGCGTGTCGCAATGGTGGCATTCGGAATTTAAAAAACAATTATATTTTCTAACTTATAAGAGAAAATTAAAATACCATAGAAATTAAGTATAATAATAAAATAATATTACAACTTTTCAAACCAAACACGATTGCAATATCAAAAAACTCAGGAAACGAAAGTTGTATGCAATTGATGTTGTACACTATGTAGTGAGAGTATGATTTTTGAGTTTTAAAGTATAGTAAAGTAGTAAAATACCCGTAGTCGTTGCGCCGCGATAAATCGTAATAAAAAACTGAAGTTCTAAAGTTTAGAAAAGTTTAAAATATAGTAAAGATGTGTGTTGCAACGATGACACTATGTGGAAAAAGAAAAACACATAAGCTGCAACGGTTCAATTTAAAAATCTAATCATTCATGAAAAGCATGTTGAACGGTATATTTGTAGAAATAAGTTTAAAAAAGTTTACAAACATTGTATTTGGTATTTAAATAAGCATCATGTAGTTGTGGAACAATTTAGAAATTAACTTTTTTCACCAAATTAATTTTTAAATTGTTGTGATAGAAATAAAAAATACAAAACTATATTAAAATACACTAATTTAAATACACTATATTTCACCCGACTCGAATTTAAATAAAATATGTATTAAAATGTATATAAAAATATACAAAACTATATATTAAAATTGAAATATAAACCAAAATGTTCTCAAAACTAATTTAAATATTAAAAACCAAAAATCTAAATGTAGAGGAAAGGAAATTAATGTTACAACTAGACTTTTCCCCCGCGCGTTGCGACGGGTATTATGTCATGATTTCAAATATCAAAACTCGAATGCCAAACACGTTGCAGCGGCTAATTTTATGACTATCATTCCAACGTAAAACCCTTAAACATCTAAAAAGATAAAAACGCGCCTGTCGTATAACCTTAACAAAACTTACATAACTAAACTTTAACAAACCTAATTCAATTATATATAATCATGTTTGCAAAACCTGTGGCCTCATGGTGGTACGCCCCCTCCTCACTGCCTTCTTTCTTTTTCTTCTTACTTCTTTCGGATCCATTTTACACGATAGAAATTAGTGACATAATTATCTTCGTTTGGCTTAGAATCGGTTTGGAACGCATACGATGAAGCTATT